>CAUYLG010065687.1:0-52929 GCA_963573385.1 Cacajao melanocephalus
GACCATAAGAAACAAAGAGGGACATTACATGGTGGTGAAAGGATCAATGCAACAAGAAGAGCTAATGATCCTAAATATATATGCACCCAATACAGGAACACCCAGATACATAAGGCAGGTTCTTAATGACTTACAAAGAGACATAGACTCCCACACAATAATAGTGGGAGACTTTAACATTATACTGTCAATATTAGACAGATCAACAAGATAGAAAATTAACAAGGATACCCAGGACTTGAACTCAGACCTGGAACAAGTAAACTTAACAAATATTTACAGAACTCTCCACCCCAAATCCACAAAACATACATTTTTCTCAGTATCACATGACACCTATTTTAAAAGTGACCACATATTTGGAAGTAAATCACTCCTCAGCAATTGCATAGCATTTCACAGGTTTAAATAAAATATTGGTTGGCTGCTTGTTTGTTATTTTCATCCCTTATTCCTTCCTGTCTCCGTTGTTAAGCACAATTGTTGGCATAAAAGAGGTTTTTAAAACCCATTTTTAGACTGCATTCTAGACTGGGCAATAGAACAAGAATTCCGTTCTCTCTCCCTCTTTCTCTTCCTCTTTCTTTCTCTCTCTCTTACATTCTTTTTTTTTCTTTCTTTCACTCTTTCTTTCTTTCTTCTTTTCTCTCTTTTTCTTTCTTTCAAAAAAAAAGGACACATGCACACGTATGTTTATTGAAGCACTATTTACAATAACAAAGACTCAGAACCAACCCAAATGTCCATCAATGATAGACTGGGTAAAGAAAATGTGACACATATACACCATGGAATACTATGCAGCCATAAAAAAGCGATGAGTTCATGTCCTTTGTAGGGACATGGATGAAGCTGGAAACCGTCATTCTCAGCAAACTAACACAGGAACAGAAAACCAGACACTGCACGTTCTCACTCATAAGTGGGATTGAACAATGAGAACACATGGACACAGGAAGGGAAATATCACACATCAGGGCCTGTTGGGGGGTGGGGCGAAAGGGGAGGGAGAACATTGGGACATGGATTTTGTTAAATGCATGCATAAGACAAATACCTAATACATGTGGGGCTTAAAACCTAGATGACAAGTTGATATGTACAGTAAACCACCATGATACATGTATACCTATGTAACAAACCTGCACATTCAGCACATGTATCCCAGAGCTTAAAGTAAAATAAATACATAAAAAGCCCATGATCTGACATATTACATATGGAGATGTGTGATAAATCTGGAGATTTAACCACTCTCCTTTTGAAAAACAGCTTCTGGCTTACTACTTGGGCCTTAGGAAAGACTGATGACCACCACACCTTGGAGTATCACCATCATGAGTTTTCTACCATGAGCCAGGTATTGTCTGACCCTCCTGGTCACACGATTGTGTTAAGAAGCAATCTATCAACATATGGAAATGGCATCACAATGGCTTTGTAATGTGTCAGCTGGGTTCAGCTGAACTACATTTCCCTGATATCCGTGTCTTGTATATTTCTGGTTATGGTGAGCACAAGCCAGGTACTTGGGATACCTGGTAGGCTGAAAAGAAGACGTAGCTATTTGTCCTGCAGGTACAGCTGTTGGTCATTCATTGATGCACCTCGTTAGCATAAAGCAGCATCTGGACCTGCAAATACTCTATCTTATCCTACATCCTTCCTTAGATTTTCTGAGTTCTGGGCCAGGAATATGTGTTGATAACCTACATGATAATGGGTCATCAAGACCAGAAGTTTTCATTCATCCTTATGGGGTTCCAGCTCATGCTTGCAACGTTGCAAACTACTCATGATCGCCCCTTCCTGACACTCTTGTTCAGTGGACTTGCAAATACAACAGCCTTCCAGAGGCTGCTCAACCAGCTCCTACGTTGCATAAGCCAATTCCCTATAGCAAATCTCATGTATGTGAAACTCATACTGGTTCTTCTCTGGATGGATCCTGATGGACACAGATACATAAGAGACCAAGCTCAAGCAAATCCAGAAGGTACAAATAAGTAACCTCAGCAGGTGGCTCAGGATTCTTCAACACCAACTTCAGTTGGAATTGCCTCCTCCCTCAATCCACACCAGTGACCTCCTAGGGTGTCCCTTATGACCAACTGGTTAAGGAAGAAAAACTTGAGCATGACATGCTGGTACCACCAGAAAGTGGAAAGCTGCAGCGCTGCCACCCCACTCAGGGATGATACAGAAGGACAAGGTGGAAAAAATCCTCCACTGGGCAGAAAAGGCTCACTCCACATTCAGCAGTACATGTCCACTATGATGGAAGTGACAGATGACCCGAGGTATGGATCTACACTGATTCATGGGCAGTTACTAATTGTTTGGCTGGATGGTGAGGGACTTCCATGTTTAGAAGACAGGTGACAAGGACATCTGGGGAAAGGTATATGTACGAACCTCTCAGACTGTAAGGTGTTGTGTCTCCTGTAAATGCCTACCAAAGAGCATTCACTACAGAGAACACCTGTAACAATCAGGTGGATAAAAAGACATGCTCTGCCTCACCTGACTCAGACCCACAGTCATTTGTCTTTCTGCTTTTTCTTTTATTTTATTTTTTTTGAGACAGAGTCTTACTCTGAGTCTGGAGCGTACTGGTGTGATCTCGGCTCACTGCAACCTTTGCCTCCTGGGTTCAAGCAATTCTCCTGCCTCAGCCTCCTGAGTAGCTTGGATTACAGGTGTGTGCTACCATACCCAGATAATTTTTGTATTTTTAGTAGAGACGGGGTTTCACCTTGTTGGCCAGGCTGGTCTCGAACTCCTGACCACACCTTTTTGGCCAGGCTGGTCTCGAACTCCTGACCACACCTTTTTGGCCAGGCTGATCTCGAACTCCTGATCTGCCCACTTCAACCTCCCAAAGTGCTGAGGTGACAGGCATGAGCCACTATGCCCGGGCTGCCTTTCCATCTTTTCTTCTACTGCTTCTTCCCTTATAATTGTGCTTCTCAAATTGAGATGAGTTTGTGCCCAGGAGTGCACATTAGCTTCTCAAAGCCCTACCATAAATAGGGCTCACCTTCCTTGAGGGTCATTTTTTTTTCCAATGATAAGCAGTAGAAATGTTATCTTTACATTGGGGAGTAAAATGCAATATTCATCCCAATGTTTTTAAGTCACATAAGACTGGAAATAACATTTTCAACTGGTGCTGTGCCTTGCCCGCACCCCCCTCATCACTCCAACCCCTGCCCAGCACTGCTCTGCATGCACAAGGCAGCTGTACGCAGCCAACAGTAGCGTCAACCACCAAATTATTCTTAGTTCCAGCATTTGCAATAATGAGCAACACAACAGAATTACCTTCAACCCCCTCTAGGATACTAGATAACATGTTAGATAATGTTTTATTGGGAATTGGTCCACATGTGTGTAATGATCGTTAGATTCATAAAAGAAATGTAAAATTAAATCTTCTTCATTATTTCTGATTATGTTTTAAAAACTAAGAAGAAAAGAAGAGCTATTAAGCAAATGTTATTTCATAACATTAATTTTTGGCAAACTGATAATAAATATTAAGCCCATTCCTGACGGCAAAACGCAGATGGCATCCCTCATTTCCTTATGTAGTCACTGAGTCTGCTATCAGAGAAGGTGCATAGTGAATGGAAGAAAAAGTGCCCTAACAAAGCAGGGTTTCTCAGCAGCAGCCCCGCTGACATTTAGGGCTGCATGTTTGGAGGGTGTGTTCTGTGCATTGTAGGGCATTTAGCAGCATCCCTGACCTCTACCCACTAAATGCCAGAAATACTGCCCCTGCCAGTTGTGACAACCAAAAATGTCCCCTGGGAGGCAAATAGAGACAACCAACCAAAAATGTCCCCTGGGAGGCAAAATAGAGACAACAGACCACAGATAACAAGAGACACAGAAGTTAATGTCTTTTTAAAGCAGACCACATTCTGCTTTGACTCTTTAGTGGCTTCCAAAAGAAAATTAATTCTGCTGTAGAACAACTGCCTGCGTCCTGCCAGCAGTAAAGCGCAACCCATCCTCGCTGTGGCAAGAGTTGTTTTTAACTGAAACAAAGAAAAGGTGTGGGAAAATCTGCTGTTCCAGCAGCCTCTCACTTTTCTTGGATACGAATCTTAATTCCATTCCCCTGAAAAAAGTTGCTTGGAAAGGCTGCTTCTATTTCTTTGCACATACCAGAGATTGTTTGTGGTAGATAAGGCCTAGCTCACACTATTCATTTCAGAACGCCGCACCCGGCAGCCGGGTCCCCAGTCGCCGCTGAGCTGGGAGCCGTTTTCCTTGCTTTCACAGCAGTGACCAGAAGTGCTGACACGCTGATCGTCTTAGATGGCATCTGAAACTGCTCACTAAAGAGATCAGGGCTGACCCATGGACATGTTAACCGTGCACCTGAACGTCAAAAGTTGACCTAAGTTCATAAGGAGCCGGTGACATCATATCAGTAATGCATTAATTCGATTCCGGTGGAATGAATCGTGTTGAAAATATGTGTGTCCCCAAAGTCCAAAAGTAAAGCTACAGTCTGATTGTAAGAACAGCTGCCAAAGAGCCTCTGCCTGCTCCACTGAAATCACTTTCACCTACACGATCTGCATTTTTTTTCCTTGCCTCAGAGTGCAGGCAGCCCTGGGTTGGCGGGGGTCCTTTACATTCTGTTTCTATTTCTAGATCTTACTTCAAACCTGAGGAACCCAGCTCTCCTCAGGGAAGGATAGGAATCTGCCTTGCGGGTATGAAAAGGAGGGACAAAGGAATGATTTATGACAGAGAAAGTGTGAGCGCCTCGCTCTGCCATAGACCTCCTCCTACAGAGCGCCTCTCTCTGCTTCTTCTTAACTTTTGCATTTCCCATGAATATGTTCTGTGCCTAGTAATCTAGAAAATGCAACAAACAATACATGCATTGGATGTATTTTTTAAGGGGATTCTTTTTTTAAGAAAGCTACTAAGCTTGTTTCATTAAATTCATCTTTCTTTTTTTCTATTTCTTTTTCTTTATTTCTATCTTTCTTTCTTTTTTCTATTTCTTTTTGAGATGGAGTCTCACTCTGTCACCCAGGCTGGAGTGCAGTGATGCAAACTCAGCTCACTGTAGCTTCTGCCTCCTGGGTTCCAGTGATTCTCCCACCTCAGCCTCCCAAGTAGCTGGAATTACAGGTGCACATTACCTCACCTGGCTAATTTTTGTATTTTTAGTAGAGACGGAGTTTCATCATGTTGGCCAGGCTGGTCTCAAACTCCTGACCTCAAGCAATCCACCTGCCTCAGCCTCCCAAAGTGCTGGAAGTACCGGTGGGAGCTGGAATTACTGGTGCGAGCCACGGTGCCGGGCTGCCATTTTTTTTTTTTTTTTTTTTTAATAAAACTGAAACCAGGTCTACCTTTTGTTTTACATGTGCTTTTTTATACAAAGTCAGAGGCTGGGAAGCTGGGATTGCTGTTAATTTTTCTATTTTACAAAAAGGGAAGCTATTAAATAAAAGGCCTAAATGGCATAATTCTAACTAGATCTCAGCTCTTCAAACTATTGCCCCCCAGTTCTCATCACTGCACGCACACAGCCTCACTACTGCCCTCCATGTTGTTCAGCCACTATGAGCCATGGTAATAGTTTTCTGAATGGCTCTATTTTCAAAATAAATAAAATGCATGTGAAACAAGAATTAAACTCAAGGTACAAATTACTGCCTGCAATCCCGTAAGTTGAATAAATGCATGACTGTTCAGTTAAAATATCTGATTATATGCAGGACAGCAGTAAAATATAAATATAATTTTTCCATAAAAGTCTTATAAAATGTATTTAAGGAGAGTGGGTCTTCAGTGGAAGATTAAGTCTTCAGGAAAAAAGCAGGTTGAAACTATCCCAATTTATAGCCCATTTGAAGGGTCTGTTTTTTGTGAGGGAGTTTATTGTTACATTAGGAACACTGCAAAGATATAAAGTATGCATGCAATCAGCAGTGAACTGAATAGTGGAAAACTAAGCAAAGCTTTCCGATCTGGATGGGAATGGGGGACTCCTTCTGGGCAAAAATATTGGCTACTTGGAGCATTCTGAAGCCAGGGAGTCGATAGAGATCTAACTGATGTTAGATCTTCAACTCAACTTACAGATACAATTATTCCACTGTTGGAAAAAAAAATGCTCAGATTATCACATCGTCTTTCAGAAAATGGAGGAAAAGTTGCTTTTATGCTTTTATTATTATTACTGTTCAGAGTTTGGAAACTCACAACAGAGCCTCAAATATTCAACACACTTGGAATCTCAAAAGTTAGATACAGTAAGACATTAAAAGCAAGGCATTGACCTCAAAAATAAAAAAAGTGACTGGGTGCCAGGCATGGTGGGTCACGCCTGTAATCCCAACACTTTGGGAGGCCAAGGCAGGAGGATCGCTCAAGCCCAGGAGTTCAAGACCTGCCTGGGCAACGTGGTGAGACCCCTTCTCTACAAAAAAAAATTAATTAATTAAAAATTAAAAAATAAACAAAAAGAGAAAAGTCACTGGGTCACCACAATATTTGTCTGGAACTCAGGGTTGCCAAGGGATGAAAATATGGGCACCAAATGCAGAAATTATTTTCCTACATGACTTTCATTCCTAAAATCCAGACTCAAGAATGATGAGTAGATGTTAAACTAAACACTGATAAAAATGTCTTTCCTAAGACCAAGTCAAATAAGGTCACAGGTGAAGCAAGGAAAACAACACAGCACATTTTTGAAAACCTGCAGGAAATAGAAAATAAAAACCAAATGAATCAGCAATATAGTCTAGACAACATGCAGAAAGCCCTTATTAGAAGACAAAGTGGGCCCTGCACGTTGGCTCACACCTGTAATCCCAGCACTTGGGGAGGCTGAGGCGGGTGGATCGCTGGTCAGGCGTTTGAGACCAGCCTGGCCAACATGGTGAAACCCCGTCTCTACTAAAAATACAAAAAAAATTAGCTGGACATGGTGGCGGGCACCTGTAATCGCAGCTACTCGGGAGGCTGAGGCAGGAGAATCGCTTGAACCCAGGTGGCAGAGGTTGTGGTGAGCCGAGATTGCGCCACTGCACTCCAGCCTGGGCAACAAGAGAGAAACTCCTTCTCAAAAACAAAGAAGAAGAAGACAAAGTGGAATGCCCATAAAAAAGAAATGTGAAAATGTCACTGCCGTCTTGCCACATGAAACGAACTAGGTTCTGAGCATTTGAAGGCAAAGGTTTTAAAGCCTGCTGGCAATTTCTTCTCGGCTCACTTGGTCAAGCCCCCAGAAGACAATTCTATGTTAATAATATTTTCTTATGAGAGGATGGCTGGGTCTTTCTTCTATAGCTTCTGAGGGACAGCCAGCACACGGTAAGGTCAAAGTCATGGTTTTCATGAAAATGACCCTGTATTCCCTCAGCAAAAGGTGTAGAAACAGCTGAAGCCTGAGCAGAGCCAGCTGCCCTGGCAGGCCTGGGTCTTTGTCCTCTGGCAACAACAGAGGGTAAAGAGCCCCTCATAGGTCAGAATGAGAAGGCCTCGCTGAAAGAAAGAAAATTTGGAAGAACACAGACCCAGGCCCTGGGCCAGCTTCAGGGTACAGAACTGGAGCCGTCACGCAGGACTCCTTTTCAGAAGGGCTTCACGCTGGGGGTTCATGCTCTGTGTTCCCCATCTTAAAATTCTTAAAAACTTTATCTCTGAATTTGCAGTTTGTAAGTCCAATGGGACAGTGGAGCATGCACAAGGGCTTGGAGCCTCAGCTCCCCTGCAGTCCAGCCTCCCAGCCTGCCCTGGCCAGGTCTCAGTAAGCCACTCCTGCTGATCCCAGCTTCATGGCCCCCACTGGACCCTCACCGGCCTCCCACCTCCCGGCTCCCAACCAGTGACTGCTGCTGCTCTCTGCCCACAGCAGAAGCCTGGTCCCAGGTGTGGGAGAGTCTGGGTGCCCGCAGCATCTCAGAGGACCATGGGTGCAGCTATCCTCACCCCAGGTGGCAGCACTATAGCACCTCAGGCAATCCCTCTCTCTCTCTTTCTCTCTCTCTCTCTCTCTCTCTCTCTCTCTCTCTGTGTGTGTGTGTGTGTGTGTGTGTGTGTGTGTGTGTGTGTGTCTCACTAACTCCCAACAATTAATTAGACACCTGGCATTGAGGTTATCAACCCTTAGAAGTTGCCCATTGATAGGCTTTGGCTGTGTTCCCAACCAAATGTCACCTTAAATTGTAATAATCCCCACATGTCAAAGGCAGGGCCAGGTGGAGATAATTCAGTCATGGAAATGGTTTCCCTCACACTGTTCTTGTGGTGGTTAATAAGTCTCACAAGATCTAATGGTTTTATAAACGGGAGTTCGCCTGCACACACTCTCTTGCCTGCTGCCATGTAAGACATCCCTTTGTTTCTCCTTTGCCTTCCACCATGATTGTGACGCCTCCCCAGCCATGTAGAACTGTGAATCCATTAAACCTCTTTCCTTTATAAATTACCCAGTCTTGGATATGTCTTTGTTAGCATCATGAGAACAGACTATTACACCCATTCATGGTGGATCGCAGCCAAGGACTGTGGAAAAAGGAGATTGACTTACCTGCTCCCCCTACCAGTGTGGGGGCATGGCATCTGGCCCAGAGGTTGGCAGACAGTCAGAAATGGAATTTGCCAAGTCACAGGAATGGACATCTGGGTGCCTGTGAAGGTCTATCCTTGCCTGGCCAGTATCCCCATGCCCAAGGGAGCATGCCATTAAATACAAAATTTAAAACACCATGAATTGTGAACAAAGAGTCCAAAGAAGACAAGGAAAGGTTATATTTTAGTATCTTTAATGGTATTTGTTTTTCCTGCATTTTAAAAGCAAGGGGTCCTACATTTTCATTTTGCACTGAGCCCTGTGAATGATGTGGCCAGCCTTGTCTAGCACATTCAAAAGCCAAAGATCTCCCATAGACAGTGAGCAGCATTCAAGAAATGTGTGGGAGATGAACTGTTTATTTCCAAAGCCGGAAAAGACCCAATATTAGATGCATGGCTCTTCTGGAGACTGAGTCTTAAAATATAACAATAAAGACAACATTATGACTGCGTGTGCCATACAATGGACACAGGAACAACTGCCAAGCCCCAGATAGAATCCTGATAGTATTGTCTGAGCACTTAGATCAAGGTATCCTTGAAGTGATATTTACTCTAATCACAAGACTCTGGAACCCACAGATTCCCTTAGCTACTCAAGCTAATTGGAGTTGGGCTCCTGTAACATTCAACTGGAAGAGTCTTAAGTTGTGCAGAGTCACTGAGATCAGTGGTTGCTGGAAAGGATGATTTCCAATCTCATTCCTCACCACACTACAGTTTCCATAAGCTCCCAGAAAGGGCATTGGTAGAAAAGATGCATGTTACATCAGATCAGGCTGATAGGCTGATACCACCTCCCCAACCCCCAGCCCACATTGATGCAAGACCACATTCAAAGAAAAAATTAAGCTCCTTGAAAGTTTGTTCCAGCCAGGCTTGGTGGCTCACACCAGCACTTTGACAGGTCGAGACAGGCGGATCACCTGAGGTCAGGAGTTTGAGACCAGCCTGGCCAACATGGCGAAATCCCATCTCTACCAAAAGTACAAAAATTAGCTGGGCGTGGTGACAGGCGCCTGTAATCCCAGCTATCAGGAGGCTGAGGCAGGAGAATTGCTGGAATCCAGGAGGTGGAGATTGCAGTGAGCCGAGATCACATCACTGCACTCCAGCCTGGGAGACAAGAGAAAGATGCTGTCTCAAAAACAAAAACAAAAAAAAAAAGAAAAGAAAAAAGAAAGAAAGAAAGTTTGTTTCAAAGTCAATGGAAAATAATAAAGATAGGCAAGACATGAGCCAACTTTAATGGAAAGATAATCCTAAACAATGGATCAGCTGGAAATTAAAAGGCAAAGGAGTTTATAGAGTCAGGAAATGTAAGAATATTCACGAAAAAGGGGAGCTCTGCTATAAAAGGGCTGACTCTGAACTGCATAAATGATTCCTAAGTTTTAGCAATAGTGGCAATTTGGGAAGGAACAGAAAAGTAAATTGCTCAGTGCAGAAAACAAAAGTCATGGCTGCTTTACTTGCAAGAGGCAGAAGGAAGAGTTTACATTTTGGGTTATAGAATTTGCTTTAGGATCTGGAATGTATAGTGATATCATTTCTGATAATAATTCCAAAGGCAAAAACAGATTCTTATTTTATCCTGGAGTACCCTTCTATTTGTTAGCAAAACTCGCTATTGCAAACAATCCGTTATGTGTCATATTCCCCTTTGTTCATGGTTGACAGATACTGAGCTAAATACTTTACATACTTCACCCTGTTTCATCCTCACATCTCTAGAAGATAAATTAGATTGCCTTTTCCATTTTACAGAACTGAGACTTAGAGGGTTTACATATCTTGCCCAACAGCTCAGCAAATCTAGCAAATCCAGGGCTTATCCAGGTATATCTGGCTGCCCATGTTGTGAACTTTTATGTTACATAATTGCACAGTTTTTCATGAGCCAGAGAGACCTGGGATGCTCACAGCTTCTACAGAAAAATTTTAAGATTGGGAGGGGAGGATACACACTGCAGACTCTGCCTTTCTGTCACGTTTTGTTATCGTGGTTGTTGCTGCTCTAGAGATGGAAGTCCTGAAATGTTGCCCAGGCTGGCCTCAAACTCCTGGGCTTAAGCAATCCTCGTGCTTCAGCCTCCCACGTAGCTGTGACTACAGGTGCGTACCACAGCACACGACATATATCGTCAGATATTTATTCATATAGCCCTTTTCCTCAAATTATTAACAAAGAATAATATTACCATCTTGACTTCTACTTCTCAAAAGATGATCTCCTTATAAGTTCAAAATAAAAATTTATTTGATCATACTCACAGCAAGATGAGAAAAAAATTACAGGTAAAAATTATTTTATTTCAAAAAATTTATTCTGAAAGAATGACTTCAATAAAAATCCAAACTATATAGAGTGACTATAAAGTTGTGCCATGTATATGTCAGATACCTAGCACTTGACACTGAGGGAAACCTGAACATTTTACAAACACCGGAAAGCAGTGTAAACTGTGTTTATCTGTCACTGGACGTTGGGTTAGCTCTGACCTCATATCAAAGATCTACTAGGTACACAAGCTTTCTGCTATTAATCAAAATGGTTTTTTTCACGGTCTTTTCCAATTATTGGAATATTCATAGTAATCAAAATAAAGCAGTAGTAATACTTTCACTTTTGTGAAAATGGAAAACCTCACGTCAGTAGAACCAGGAATGAGAAGGCAGATTTGACTTTGCCTGGGCTCTTCACTACCCTTCCCAGCATGGAATAAAAACACAGACGTGAACACTAGAGGGCAACATTGTTCCTCAAATATATACTCCAGAGCACAACTAGGGATGTCTGAAATTTCTCAGTATTTTTTCTCCCCTTTAAGAAGACTCCCTTTTGGAAGAATATTCGTATTTTCCTATGGCAGAAAATAATGCATAATATTCTGTCTAGTTCACCTTCAACCTAACGAATCCAAAACCAGTCTGGTTCTCTTTTGTCTTCTGGGCTTTCTGACTTCGTTGGTGGTCCCAGCAGATACCAAGACAGAAATCTGGAAGGCATTCCACCATCTCATCTGTCTCCCACTGCACTGTATTTGGGTGTTTGGTCGTCGACCATCCTCACTTGACTTCAGTCCTGTGATAACAGGAACCTGATTTATCTCACCCACCACTGTGTTCTCAAAGTCTGATGCCGTAACTGTCATGGGGTGAAAGTTCACTAGATCTTGGTTAGATAAATGTCACTGAATACTGTACATTCCAGACTCTTTCCTTAATCTCATTCTCCACTTCCCAACAGTCATCAAGCCTCTGATTCTATTTCTAAATGTCTCTCTGATTCACCCCCTCTCTCCATGGACAGTGATTCTTTGCTTGACCAAACTTTAGTCGGACTCCTGAACTTTCTTTGGGGCCCATCTGTGCATTTCCTTTTAAAATCCAGTTTTAGCAAAACCCTACTAAGTTGATTCAGAAAGAATCCCCCACCCTCAATATATGATCAGGTTCCTCAACCCCCACCATTCCCCAGGTGGTGTCTGAACAGCCTGGCATGTCTTCAGCAAGAATCCTATAAGGTCGGTTTAGCCAGAATTCCTCTCTTAAATGCCTGATGTTACCTCTCAGTACTCTTCCAACCACTGACCTGGACCCCAGTCCTTTGCTCTAAATTGCCACTTGCCCATGCCAATTTGAAACTGAGCCCAATCTCTCTCTGGCACGGCAAAATCCCATTGCCATGGTCCCTATGCCTATAGTGACGGTCCCAACCAAAGTCTCCCTTATTGTGCTTTAACAAGTATCATTGAATAGCTTTTTCTTTAACACTGTCTTCAACAATTTGTCCAAGCCTTCCTCATGATTCTCATTAACTCTTGCAAGAACCTATTAAATAGACTCCGTGTCCTCACTTACCAGCTCCTGTCCCCCTTCTGCACACCAGCACCTCTTTCTGAGCACCTGTTTTCAATCTTTAAAAGATTCATCCCATCTGTAGCATAAAGTCTAATATCCTTTGCAAGGCCTGAAGCCCACCTCTACCCTCCATCCTCCACTTCCCCAGCTAGGCCAAAGTATTCCCAGTTTCCAAACTCCAGCAGGCCCTGTCCTGCCTTTGCCTGTGCCATGGCCTCCCCCTGGAACGCTCCTGCCCACCTGTCCATGCCCATCAGGAGGTACCTCTAGGACAGCCCTCATCCTGTAGCCCTGGAACTCTGTTCATCTTCTTTCTCCACCTGTGCCTTGAAGGCAAGGATTCTGTCTGATTCCTCTTTGCATCCCAAGAGCCTCATCTGCTGCCTTCGTTCTGGCAGACCCTTGAAAACTATCTGTAAAACCATAGCTTGTGAGCACAACTTCCTTTTCAACTCTGCAACCTCTACCATTTTTAGTTGATTACACTGCTTTTAGTGCTTTTTTAAGGAGTTGAATTTTTATTTTCATAATGACTTTCAAGAAGTATTTTTTTCAAGAGTACATATCAAAAAGTTACTGTGGTAAATGGGTTAAGAAACCTGAAATCCAAGAGTTAACTGAGTTTTCAGACAGTTAACCAAGACATGAGGACTTCCAGTTTCCTAGACTGGGTGGGAGGTGGACCCAGTGAGTCCTCCTTGCCCAGAGTGGCACTGCCCTGCAGACAGCGCTGCCTGCTCGCTTCAGCAAAGCAAAGGCTGGCACCCTGGCTCCCCATCCAGATGCATGCTGTGGACTGATGGTACCCCCAGAAATTCATATGGCCTAACCCCTAGTTCCCCAGAACGCAATCCTATTTGGAGATATTATGGAGGCATTTAGTAAAAATGAGATCATTAGAGAGAACCCAAATCAGATATGGCTGGTGTTCTTATAAGAAGAGGACATTTTTTGTTGGGAATGACAGCTCATGCCTGTAATCCCAGCACTTTGGGAGGCCAAGGCAAGCGGATCACATGAGGTCAGGAGTTCAAAACCAGCCTGGCCAAAATGGCAAAACCCCGTCTCTACTAAAGATACAAAAATTAACTAGGCCCGATGGCATGCACCTGTAGTCCCAGCTACTTGGGGGGCTAAGGCAGGAGAATCCATTGAACCCAGGAGGTGGAGGTTGCAGTGAGCCAAGATCAAGCCACTGCATTCCAGCCTGGGTGACAGAGTGAGACTCTGTCTCAAAAAAAAAAAAAAAAGAAGAAATTTTTGGATGCAGACCTGTACAGAGGGAAGAGCATTTGAAGGCAAAGGGAGGAGATGTCCATCTCTTACGGGCCTCAGAAGAAAGCAACTTGTTGACACCTTTATCTTGAACTTCTGACCGCTAGGATTATTATTTAAGTCACCCAGGCTGTGGTGCTTTGTCATGGCAGCCCTAGCAAACTACTATACTAACATTCATGTGTCTGTCCCACCCGCTGGATGCCTTTCCCAACAGTGGGATGTTATTGTTTCATGATTGACTTTTTTATCTACCAATAAGTGAACAACTTTCCAAGCCAAATGCTTTTAATGGTCAATAGCCATTATGAATGTAATAAAACATGATACAGTTTTTCTTAAAGGAGCTATGCCTTCTTTCCAGACATTTTAACACCCACGAGAATGCAGCAGAATCATTTTGAAAAGTGCTCTGTGGGTGTCTCATGCCCATCAAACTATGTCTCCACTTTCACTTTTGGGGTTAGGAAAGAAGGAAGGAAAAAAGGATCAGACCCTCGACCCTCAAACTCTTCCTGCACAATCCTCCTCTGCCATTATCTTTCACCTCTCCCATCTGTGTCAAATATGGATCATTAATGATTTCCCATCCTCATGAGAAACACAAAAATCTGAATCTTTTAAATGCCATAGGCCTTTTGACACTTGATTCTATTTTTAAATATTCTAGAAAGAAATAGCATCATCTGAAAAGTAGCTTTGAATTGACTTTGCATTGGCTTGCAAATAAGATACGTAAGCTAAGATATGAGAAACAGCATGGCTTCCCATATTATTATTATTATTATTATATATACAGCACAGCTTATTATATTGATGCTGCTTTCCTGTGTATTCATTGTTTTGTTTGGGTTTGTTTCCTAAATTAGAGTGCAAACATCTTATAAACATATTTTGTGCCTCATGTAAGGCTTTGTTGATGAGAAACACTCTAATCAAGTGGGTAAGAACTCAAGCTGAGGTGGCTGCTACATCTCCATTCAAATCTCCGCTCCGCTACCAACAAACCATGACAGCTGGGGCAGGGCTCTTACCCTCTTTGGGTCTGTTTTCACATGTAGACATCTGTTGCATGTCCAGCTAGCAATATCTCTCTGTTGGGCTCTTGGGAAGAATAAATGAAATATAAAGTATTTAGTGAGGCACCTGACACATAGTTGAATATATATATATAATTTCTCTATATCTATCTATATAGAAAGATAGATCTATATAATATATAAAAAATCTATATCTATCTATATTATAAATATATAATAGATAAGTAGGTAGATAGGTAGGTAGGTAGGTAGGTAGGTAGGTAGATAGATAGACAGATAGATAGATAGACTTTATATGTATATAAAATCCACTATGAGAGAGCCTGTCTTCAGCAAGTATCCTGTAAGGTCAGTTTAGCCAGAATTCCTCTCTTACTCCTGATGTTACCTCTCAGTGCTCTTCCAACCACTGACCTGGACCCCAGTCGTTTGCTCTAAATTGCCACTTGCCATGCCATATTTGGAATTGAGGCAGAGAGTTAAAAGTTGATGTTTCTTGGGTCTGAGCCATAGGAACTGAATCACCATAGATAAAACTGGGCAGACATAAGCCCTCCATGAATACTGACAGGTCTATTCTTTTGTGTGGAATGAACATTTCTGCCATGATTGTATAAAGTCATATACATATACATGTGTGTGTATATATATATATATGTAGAGAGAGAAGATTATATATATACACATATACACATGTATATATAGCCACTGCCCCTATAACTCTTTTATAAGGGAAGCTCCCATTCAGTATAAAAAACTCATATCTTAGGTATATAAAGAATACTGGTTTGGGTAATATTTTGTCCTGCTGTTCACTGGTTGATTGTTGAGAACTGACCTAAAAGACAAAGTTTATATAAAATAAGCCAAAGTATAAACTTAAGAAAAAGAAAATAGGCTACAGTATGAGCACAGAAATTCTTAGCTTGTTCTTTATTGTTGGACCAGCAACACGTCAGTGGATGCTTTTTCAAATTCCTTTTCTACTCAAAATAATGTATTTTGTGAACAAGCAGTTTGCTGTTGCTTTGAGTTTCGTTTACCCCCTTGGTCAATGTCACAGGTTTGGAAAGCATACACAAAGAGGCAGAGAGTTAAAGGTTGATGTTTCTTGGGTCTGAGCCACAGGAACTAAATCACCATAGATAAAGCCCGGCAGAGGTCAGCCCTCCATGAATACTGACAGGTCTCGTCTTTTGTGTGCAATGAACATTTCTACCACGGTTGTATAAAGTCATCAGTGTAATTTGTAACAGTTTTAAATAAAGGCACTCACCTCTCTTAAAAGTTTATCTTAATATTTTAAGAATTGAAGTAATTTAAATATACCATTGTAATGTAAATCATCCATATTTTCTAGTGAATTTGAGCTCTCCTTGGGAAAACAATTATACCCCACACTTCTTTTGCTTAAGAAACCAAGACATCTTTGTTGATTTTTATTTTAATTTCCATCCCCTTTCCCAAGTCCACTATCATGGCTTTGAAGGATTCCATTCTTTTCCTCTGCCCTTCATCAAATCGCCTTTGATGACCATGCCAGGAGGCACAGCATCCCTAGCCCACCAGCTGATATGCCTTGGCCTCAACATCCCACCCACAACTCTGAGACCTCTTCCATGCATCTTCCACAGAAAATCAAAGACCACCTGGGCCTTGGACCAAGACAGCTTTTCCCCTAGAATCACACTGAAACAGAATGACTCTTGACCACTTTTGTTAAGTTGGTTTTCAGTGTTTCCGTCCTCTAAGAAGAGAATTTAAAGAATGATGCGTTGAGGCAGTATTTTCTTTTAAAGGTAAAGAAAAAGAAGCCCTTAAAGAGGACAGGCTGTGATTGTTTGGAAGTGACTCTGGGCTTCGCTGTGTGCCTCCTCCCTGCCTTCCCACATCACTGCAGCTGCCCACTACAAGAATCCAGCAGGGCCAGAGCACACCACCTGCAAGGAACCACAGCACTTCCCGGCATGCCAGACACTCAGCCTCTGGATGACGCAACCGAGCGGGACACGTTAGTCATGCACAAACAAAAGCTGCCCTTGCCCAGCTTTATTTGCTTGGATTCCAAATATCCCCACCTACACTGTGTTAAGCACAAAATGGCCATGACAGTCCTCTTTCCTCTCTTCACTTTTACAGCAAAACAGCACTGTGCTGAGTACAGCAGAAGTATGAATGAAGCTGTATCCACCACTGTCAGTGACTCACAATCTAATGGAGAAGGTGATTTCAAAACAATATGGAAACCCAGCGATAGTTATGCAGCATAAAAGAACTTCTAACCCGGGGGCACAGGACAGGAGTTCTTAACAAAGACTTTCTGAAAAAAGGCAAAGCCTGAGCTGATCCTACACTTCAGATCTCAGAACTCTAGAGAGGTCAAAATATGTTTACATGCTTAGGAAAGTCCCTGTGTTTCAAGGAGATTACTTCCCAAGACAATGTATTCAGTAAATAACCCTCAATTCCCACTGGAAAATGGGCAGCAGAGCTGTGATTTCTTTATGGAATTAATTTTTGTCCATTTGCTTTCACTTCTTCTTCTTGTAGGAATGAAATAATAAATCCTGTTCACAAAATAGGTGTTTCTTGACTTTTAAAACCCTGGTACGGAAAACATCCATTTCCTGCTCAGTGAAATAAGGTTTTTGCAGATGATGGTTCTCACCCTTCTGCCAAAGCCATTATAGACATGGGCTGTGGTGTTTGGACAGACTTTAAATAGGAGCATTGAATCCCAGTGGGTGTGTCCTGATGTGATAATTGCTTTTGGGACAGGTTATTGTGCATGTCGCCCAGTCCGAGACATTTGGCTTAAAATACATGTTGCATATCGTGCAAATCACTTGGAAAAAAAATCCTTGGTGAGCTGCCTGTAAAACTCTTAGCACAGACTAAGTCATATCCTCAAGTATTTCGTTTTTCCATTGGCCCTAACTTCGCTGGAGCCTTAAAAAAATATAATGGAGACTTTAATTAAAGGCCAGTTTTATTACTCTTCTTCTAGGGATGGAGAAACTGAGACATTGGCATGAAATGAATCATCCACAGTTGCAGAAAGGGTCCGAAACAACATCTACTGGTAAATGCTAGTTTCGACGTCTGTTCATTAGATATTCTGACCTTTTGCATTCCCTTTCAGTGAGATATTTTCCACTTTTGTAATATCATGCAACAAATCTGTAGACCCAAATGCAAAAAAAGAAAATACACACTATTGAAATAGACTTCAGGATTGTCTTGTCATGCACCTGATGTGCTTTAATTATACAGTGTACTACAGGTAAAAACGATGTCTTTAATTTTTTTTATCCTTCTGAGCACATAACTATGCTATCCTTCAAGATAGCACATTGGGGCCAGGCACGGTGGCTCACGCTGTAATCCCAGCACTTTGGGAGACCGAGGCAGGTGGATCCTGAGGCCAAGAGATAGAGACCAACCTGGCCAACATGCTGAAATTCCATATCTACTGAAAATAAAAATAGAAAAAATAGCTGGACCTGGTGGCAAGCACCTGTAGTCCCAGCTACTCGGGAGGCTGAAGCAGGAGAATCGCTTGAACTCGGCAGATGGAGGTTGAGGTGCACTAAAGTTTGGCAACAGAGTGATACTCTGTCTCGAAAAAAAAAAAGATAGCACATTGGAGGCATAAACTAAAGCTATTTCTGCTCTCTGTAAAGCACACTCTAAGGTTATAATGATGTTACAGGACTACTCTCCAGCAAATGTATTGGTTTATTAACTTGTTTTTAATTCATTGTCTTCAGCAAGCAATATACACCAAGATATACACTGTCAATATTCAACAGTCAAGTGGGAATATCCTCTGGCTGTTGAGTGTTGAAAAATGTATTTCTTGGTAAATATTCCTTGCTAAAGACAAATTAAAAATAAGGTAATAGACCAATGCAGTTGTGGGCGGGCAGCCCAGTGGTCAAATGTAACCCTTGATATTTTTGGTCCTTGCCGTGACCTGGAATAGATGCATTCCAAGAGGCAGGAAAATATTATTCCCAGGTAATGAAATTGTGGTCACCTCCTCGAGGCCCCCTCTTCATATTAACCTGTCATATACTCACCATGTGAGTGCACGTGCCTGAGCCAGATGATCAAACTACAGCTCCCCATTCCCGGAAAGAACCATCAGCTGATGATAGGCAAAGTGATCAATCCACATTAGAGCTTCCGTTCTTTTCATAGTTATTTCTTGAGCACCTGCTAAGTGCGGGGCTCTGTGCTACACACCAGGAATGAAGAAGGGAACACAATAGATACAGCCTTGTGGAGCCTACAGCCTAGAGGGAGAGACATTGAATAAATACAGAGTGTTTGTTGAAAACGCAGAGTACTACCATGAGAACATTTAATGAGGGAATCCAAACCAGACTGGGAAATGAGGACAAGAGCATCTGTAAGAAGAAAACAGTTAAGCTAAGAACTGCTTCTCAAAGTTGCCTACACATTGAAATTGCCTGGAAAGCTTTTAAAAATGCTTTTGCCTGCCTGTTTCCTCCAGAGATTCTGATTGAACTGGCATGGGGTGAAGCCTGGGTATCGGGATACTTTTAAGCTCCTTAGGCAACGCTAATATGCAACAAAGTTCGGGAAGTCACAAGTCCAAGGATAAATACCAGAGAATCTAGTGAAGATTGTCCAAGTGATGGGAATAGCATATACAAAGTCCCTGCAGGCAGAAGGAGCTTGGGGGGCATTCCTGTAACAAGGGATCTGCAGTATAAGGAGGAAGCTGGGAGGGCCAGATGAAGCTGAAGATGAGTGTGGAGAATAGGCAGGAGTTACATCACACATGACCCTGCTAAGTCAAGTTACAGATTTTTCACGTTTTAGTAAGATCCAGTAAGATTTAAATTAGTTATAGTAAGACCACATTTTAGTAAGCAATGGGAAATCACCATTTGAGTCTAGGCAAAAAAGTGACTTTATCAGACTCCTGTTTGCAACAGGCATCTCTGACTACTGGACATAGAGTGCATTATAGGTCATATGATGTCCTGATATTCACCTGAGGCACAATCTGTATTCAAAGAGGTTGGGCTGCAGAAGCAGCAAGATCAGGCAGTCATGGTGGCTCACACCTGTAATCCCAGCACTTTCAGAGCTGAGGCAGGCAGATCATTTGAGGCCAGGAATTTGTAACCAGCCTGGCCAATATGGTGAAACCCCATCTCTTCAAAAAATACAAAAATTAGTCTGACATGGTGACACACACCTATAGTCCCAGCTACTTGGGAGGCTGAGGCAGGAGAATCCTGTGAACTCTAGAGGCGGAGGTTGCAGTGAGCCAAGATCATGCCACTGCACTCCAGCATGGGAAACAGAGAGACTCCATCTCAAAAGAAGGAGGAGGAGGAGGAAGAGTAAGAGGGAAGGAAGGAAGGAAGGAAGGAAGGAAGGAAGGAAGGAAGGAAGGAAGGAAGGAAGGAAGGAAGGAGGGAGAGAGAGAGAAAGAAGAAAGAGAAAAAGAAAAGAGAACAAAGAAAGAGAAAAAGAAAAAAGAAAGACAAGAACAAAAGAAAGAAGGAAAGAAAGAAAGCAAGAAAGAGAAAGAAAGAGTAAGAAAGAAAGAAAGAAAGAAAGGGAAATAAAAGAGAAAGTAGAGAGAGACGATAGAACAGGAATGGAGCTATGGTCACACCAAGCAAAGCAGAAGGGTGTCTGGCTCTCCTGGCTTTCCTGAGCAGTGGGAAGGCTCTGATTTTCTTTTAGATAAGCCACACTGAGACCAGCTCCCCCAACACATGTTACACTCACATCCTTTCACCTGCAGATCTAAATTCCCCCTGAACCCACCCCATGCTCTCAGCTCCTCCCGCAGCAAACCCAGGTTTTGCTGAATGAGCAGAGGCAGGAGCACAAAGAAAGAAGGAAGAAGAGATTTCTCTGCTGAACCGTGGTGGTCACCACGTGCAGTGCTCTGAGAATGGAAAATGAAAGCCAAGCGCCTCTTGCAAGGGTGTAGCCTCAAGAGGAAACAGGGGTCATTCCTACACCTCCACCTCTGTACTGTCCAGAAGAGCCACTTGACCACTATGTGAACCTTCTCTGGACTCTGTGTGTGAGCAAGACTTGCCAATGGCAGCAACACTGTCCATTGATGAGCAAGTTACTCCTTCATTCCATAAACAGCTGCAGATTAAGGTATGCAGTTACACTACTTTCCTCTCCACACCAATTTGCTCTTGTACCCTAAAACAAATCCATCTTGTCCCATTTCTTTCCACGCACAAAATGAGTGTTTTAAGACCTTGGGAGAAACATAGAGGACTCTGGTCATCGTTTGATTTTTGCATTCAAATAAATTAAAAGAGAAATATACAAAGTCAAAAAAATTAAAATAGAAATATAATAATGGCTCTTCAATGGCTCCTATGAACCACACCCTATGGACGCATATCTCAACTAATACTCCCAACTCTTCCCCCATGAGTAATGCATTATTATCTCCATTTTACAGAAGAAGAAACTGAGGTTCTAAGAAGACACCGTAATTTTACCAAGGACACAAAAGGAATAACTGGGAAAGTCATGACTTGAATCCCATTCTAGTTGGACCCTGGAGTGTGTATCCTTAATCAGTGTGCTCCACTGCTTCCCCCTCTGTGGACGCTTTCTCAGCTGTGGAAACTCCCCAGCTCTTTCCACTCCACAGCATCCTAGTGATGGTGTACCTCATGGTACCAACCTGAAAAGTCAGTGAGACAAGGAAGGTTTTTATCTTCTAAATGCTGAATGTGTAACCTAGGCAAGTAAAGTTCTCTGGGCCTCAGTTTCCTTACCTGTAAAGTAGGCATAATGATAATAACAGATAACAAATAGATTCTCGTGCGGATGGAGTAAGATGATTATGAAAAACATTGTGTACAACATTTGATCAGGTACTCAGTGCTCAATATACACAAGTGATCATTACAATGCAAGTAGTTTTACCTTTGCAATTGGGTGCACACTTGTCCCTCACATTTTTAATCCAGTTGTGCAGCACCTTTAACTTTAAGAGTGAACAGTGGCAATAAATTTAGGTCAAAGATCATAAATAGAGCACAATCAGCTGTGCTTTGGCTGTAACTTGAGAGGAAGGGCGGGGGTGGTGAAGAGAGAGAGCTTTGTCCATCACCACTAGATGGTGCTAATATATTATGACCCACCCACAAGACTTTTCATCTAAATTACACCATAAAACACATGCAGGAGGCTGGCAGGCGCCAGGACATTGTTTTCTAAATGTTGCCCATTATTCTACTTTTGGCACAAGGGCTCTGCAGTTCTTCTTACATTGGGCCATGCACTATCCCAAGAAAAAAACAGGGATTGTATTCCAATTCCTTTATTGTAGACAGAAGATAACTTAGTCTTTTGATATCATAATTAGGGTCACAAAGGCAATGTAAAAAAAAAAAATCTGTATTTTTTGCTAAATATAAAGGGTAATGAACTACTACTACACAAAAAGTGACGATGTAAGCGGAGATTAGTCAAAGAATCTTAAAAGTTTTAGTGTTGCTTGTTTCCTTCGTTGAGGAAAATCTTAAAAACCTCCTAAAATTAAAATGTCCTGGCAGTTTATAAATTAAGAATAATTGCAGTAAGTTGTCCCTGCCTAATTGCAAAAGTTAATTTTTTTAAATTAATGTTAAAAGTAACTTTAAAAGTTTAAAAGTAAATTCCTGCCTTTTCTCAAGTTTCCCATATCAACAATGCCCAATTTTTATCCACAGATGGAAGCCCAGAACATAGCTTCAGGCTTATTTCCATGAAAGGGTCATTCCAGGATCCTTGCTGGTTGCCACACAGCCTCTGTGATGAAGCCCTGTTGTCGTTGCTTCCTGGGAACCACAGGTGGGAGGGCTTTTTGGCAGGCTCTGTGGCAGTCTAGAGGACTCAGCTCCCCCAAATTGCATGCCTTGCTCTTCCAAATGGAAAAGTTCTCTCTTCACACTCATTATCAGAAGATTTCACACGAGGTGTTCAGATACCTCTCACTCACACATATTCCAAGTGATGAGACAAGGAACTATTTGCCAAAGGGAAAATATCGTGTGGTTTTCTGTTCTCATCGCCAAAAATGTTTTCCAAAGGAGCTTGTTTTTAATTTCTTGTTTTAATTTCCATTTGGGCATGACGAACTGCTTCAACAGCTATGTCATTGGAGATTCTAAATGCAAAGGGAGAAGGCTTGCCTGATGATTTGGATACCTCCCATATTTCATCTTCCAGCTCACTGCCCTTTTTACATGCAATTTTCTCACGCTGGCTTCCACACCAACGCTGTGGGCAGACAAAGCCAGCAATTGCTATCACTGTCTGTTGATGCATAGGATCTGATTCATCTGCGATTGAGAGTTAGCTGGTGGTACACTTGGGACGCAAACTCAAATCTTTGTACGAGTCGCTTGGGTGTTCACCACTGCACATCACAGGCTGCTTCTCCATCACTCCTGCTTATTTGCTATTCATTGTCAACTGTCCTCAGCTCTTCATGGGTATGTGTAGTCTCTGTCCAAGTATTAAGTCGGTGCAAAAGTAATTGCCGTTTTGCCATTGAAATAAAAATAGATTAAAAATAAATTTTGAGTCTAAAGAATAACTATGTCTAATATACCAGCTGTTCCCACAAATCCTTAAATACTCAATAAATAATTAATTGGTTAGTCTTTTATTGTGCAAAGAATGAGAGTAATGAAGGCACCTTATCTGTATACCCCAAAATTGAAATAAAACTGAATACTTAGATTCTTCTTTCATATAAAGGGAAAACATATCAGGACTGAAATTTTTTCAAATTTATTTTAAATGGAAAAACTATGTCAATTCAGGGCAGACTTATTTCCTATTCTATATTCATTGTGGGTTTAGGTTATAATTTTGGATGACACCGAAAAGACTGGGGTGTTTTGCTGTTTTCCTTTGCTAAATGACATGATTTGGGTACAAGTAAAATTGTGTTTCTGTGGGTTTGCCTCCATATTTATTCGCTGCCTGAGTCCCATTTTCCAGTGTTTCATCGTCTGGAGAGGAAGTGTGGTCGAGTGGTCAGAAAAACAGTTTAGAATGCTAGTGTGGTGGTTCCTATTCCTGTCTCACTCCCTGACTCATTGTAAGATCTTCAGAGAGTTACTTAAGCATTTTGAGCCTCAGTTTATCCATTTTTTCCCACCTAGAGATGTTGCTCAGAAATAGATAATTGAAAAGTATAAAATAAAAAATGAGGTTGGTTATAAAAAGAAAGAATGCTACATAAATACAAAGCTTCATGTAATGAGTAATCAGGGCTACAGAAGGAAAACAGGATACTCTAATTAGTTTGCCAGCTGAAACGAGTCTTCAAAGGCCCTTCTAGTAAGTGCTGATTCCACTGGTTATGGGCACTAACTGGGATAATACCTGGAAAACAATGTGGAATGGGAAGAAAATCAAGGAACCAAGAATCTAGGGAAGATGAGTGTTGGGAATTGGAGATCTTTCTCCTAACCTTCAAGAGAAAATGTAAGTGAGCAGAAACACTCAAATTTCACTTGGGGTTCACACTCTTAGGCATAGCAATAGACCTTCTTAGAAGGTTCCATTTGATCAGGCTACAAATTCAGGATCAGCTTGAAATCTTGGCTTCTCTTCACCCATCATTCTTTCCATGGTATTCATCTTCTAGAAGAAAAGCTACAGTGGATGCTATTTCTTGTTGAGTTAAAAAGGGAAGCATATGCAAAACAAAAATTAAAGCCACTCCAGGGACCGGGTGCATGTTACAGGTGGCTCACGTCTGTAATCCCAACACTTTGGGAGGCCAAAGTGTGTCACTTGAGGTCAGCAGTTCCAGACCAGCCTGGCTAACATGGGGCAAAACCCCACCTCTACTAAAAATACAAAAATTAGCTGGGCATGGTGGTGCACACCTGTAATCTCAGCTACTAGGGAGGCTGAGGTAGGAGAATTTCTTGAACCCAGGAGGCGAAGGCTGGGCAACAGAGTGAGACTCCATCTCAAAAAAAAAAGCACTTCAATTACTGACACATAATCATTTTTTATCATTATTTTTAATTGTTACATAATTATACATATTTATGGGGTGCAATGTGATATTTCAATACATTTATACAACGTGTAATGATCAAATTGGGGTAATTAGCATAGCCATCACCTCAAACATTTATCATTTCTTTCTGTTGAGCACATTCAAAATCTGTTTTTCTAGCTATTTGAAAATGTACAATAAATTGTTGTTTATTATAGGCACCCTGTAATGCTATAGGACACTAGAACTTATTTCTCCTGGAGAATCATTTTTATTTCATCACATGGTCTATCAGCTGGTTGATTGACTGGTGTTCTCAGCCACTGATAGCCACCAGAACAAAACAAGGATGCTCTTTGAACCTCACTGCTGGCCCTGCGATTGGTGTCATTGTGTTAGGGGTTGCTGTCAGCTTCATGAGATAGAACCTGATGAATCAATAGTTCATTATAGTCCTAACACTAAAACTAATAATAGTAATTATCATAATAACAACTATTTACTAAGTATACATTAATTGTCAGGTACGATGCTTAGCATATTCTATACGTGATCTCATTTAACTCTCTCAAATCTGATCATGTAAGAATGGTTATCCCCATTTGCAAGCAAGGAGACTTCAACTCAGAAATCAAGTAACTATGTGAGGCCACAGTGAGGAATGAAACCCAAAGTTTTCTGACTTCAAAGCCATGGTCTTGACCACCAACCCATGCTGCCTCCTTCCCACTGGAACAAGCCAAAGAAGAGCTTGCTTCAGGAGTTTGTCAGGGGAGAAGCAACGAACTTGACATCATTCAATAAACCTTATATTTCAAGAAGTAAAGAAGCAGAGAGGACTGTTTCTATGGCCTGTGGCATTGGGTTTCTTTTCCTGCTAGAGGCCACCAGTCAGCCAAGCTGGTCTCACTGCTTGAAGAGCAAATGAAAACGTGGAGACAATTTCTGTGTGCATGCCTGTGTGTTACATACAACAAAGCACTCCGGAACAAAACAAAGAAAATAATTCAGAATATCCAAGATTCTCAGAATACAGACTGATGAAAAAGAAGAGAAAGATCAGAAGACATTCAGAGCGAGTTCACCTGTACAACAGATGTAGCCCATCCTCCCACAGTGAATTAAGACCTGCTAAGGATCAGCCATGAGCACACATCCTGCATTAAACAACCAGGGAATCAGCATGTTGAAACTGAGGGATCAAAGAACCCAGAAGGAAAAAGACACATCAGGACAGATGGCACCCTCCAGCTCTACAAAGACTTCATGTAGCCAGTAGCATGTGAATATAAAACATAAAAAAAAAAAAAAAAAAAAAAAACCCAAAGCTGGAAGTGCTGGTCAGGAAATTAAAGAGCTAAGGGACACAGACTTTTTTTTTTCTTTGTTTCTAATTCAGGATTCAGACTCTGAGACAGGATACAGAATGTAGAATTGAAATTTTGATAGGATGATCATATAATTTATCATTCAAACTAGCACACGTTTGATAACAAAAGGGAAATGTATCAATTATTAATTACTCCAGGAACAACAAGTAAACTAGGACCACAGGAAAACTAGAACATATGGTCACTCTAACTTTTGGGAAAATCTGTGAATACAAGAATAAAATTACAGAAGAAAAACCTAGGTAAGGGTAAAAATATATATGTGTGTGCATGTATGCATAAACATAGATATGGGTATACAACATGTATGAGTGCGTGTGATATAGATAGAGGAATAAAGGAAGTACTGTAGTGGGAATATGCTGGAGAATTTGGTTAAAGTACTTGACATTGATCATAAAATTGGCACATTAGCAAGTTATGGAAAATAAGGAGAGGCTCCAATTACCCGAAACTTCTGGAAATTTTCATCTGAAAATCAGGTCATCTGGTAAGTGTCTAAATTTACTTGTTCAGCTTACAATTTCACTTCTTAGAAAATAAAGGAAGTGGCAAAGGAACTACTACTTTAGGTGTACTTCTCCTTAATAATAAAGAACTTCCAGGAGACGTGAGATTCGACGCATGCTCAGACTGACGCCAAGTTTCCAACGAAAGAGAGATAGGATCACTCAGACTGAGATGGCTCAAGAGAGTAGAGAAGCCCATGAGAATGAAAATCGGACAGCAAAATCACAATCTCTGCAAAGGTGAGGGCATAACACTAAAAACACCTATAGAAATAGAGCCAGAGACGCTAAAACCAAGATAATGTAAGGCTGGAGGGAAGGTCTAAAGGTTTGAGGAGATTTTCTTTGGACCAAGATGGAATACATTCTGGGACATGCCCCCCTCCCCTCCCACCTTAGAGAATCCCTGTCATGTTGAATGAGCACAGTAAGTGGAAGACTTGGGGATGGCAGAAGATAACAGAGCACAATTTCCACTTTACTTTTGTGTTCTCCCTCAATAGAGGCATTGTGTTGGTAACTGGGCAAAGTGATAATCCTGAAATGCTTTAAGCTAGTCCAAAGTATCAGGTTTAAACTGAGAAAAAAATAACAGACTGAATGTTGTCTGGAGGAAAGCAAAGGGATGATGAAGGATGCCTCGACTGAGGCTATTTAACCTGGAGAAGAAAAGTGTCTTCCCTTTGAGGGAGAAGATCCCTGCTTTCCACTGTTGGAGGAGCCATTCCGAGGGAAGAGTATTACTTTGCAGGCATCAGAGAACACAATTAGAAGGTCAGATTCTTTACTTTATACACAATCACACCTTCTGAGAGTTAGCATTGCCCCAAAGAGACGTCAGGGTCTAGTCCTCTTCCTGGCACGATGCAAACAGAGGCTGGAAAAATCATTTAGTGTAGATGATGGTTGCTTCAAATCCTCTTCTAGAAGAAGAGTCTTCTAGAAGACTGTGAGTGTGGACTAAGGAACAGTGAAGATACTTTTGAAAAGATCAAAGCATTTATTAAGTGGTTTAAGAGTGTCCTTTCAGCCCTCAATTTCTATACTCTTGACTTTAAATGGCCAGTCAACCTTAGTGGCTCACTCTGCCTGGGCAGGGACCCTGTCTTTCTTGCTTTATGGGAAGTAGAAAAGGATAGTGCTGAAAGAGTGGACACTGGATTCCATCTGCTGATGATGAGTCTCAGCCTTATCTTTTACTAGCTTTGTGACCTTGGAAAAGTTTCTTACCCTTTCCAAATTTCAGTATTCTCATCTCTAAAGTATAGGAGATAATACTACCCACCTCCTAATGTTGCTATGAGAATGAAATGAGATAGTGTATGTAAAGAATGTCAATGGTTACTATGTAATAAGTACTCAATCAGTTTTAACTATTGGCATTGGTTAAATCCAAAACCCAGTTTGGAGAGGGTCTACAACTGATCAATTTTACTTTTTATGCTTTTTCAGTTGAAAATCATTCTAAAGTGTAATTAGTTTACATTCTAAGATATGCATTTGTTATTGGTTTTAATTGTAAGTCTCTAGAGAACTGAAACCTCAAGCAACTTCTAAGTTTCTTGGTTGGCATGGCAACAATAAGTTCATGGTGACAGAGAAACTTTCCTGGACTAGCTATTACAGAGACAATTTTTGTGTGATTGTGCTAAGGGGATATTAAAGAATGGAACAGTAACCATCAATTCCTCAGCTTCTTAACATTACATGGATTTAGTGAATTACTTCAACCACATCTTATTAAACAGACTGTATATAGGGAAAGCTAAAGAGAATTATTAACCTCGATCCTAGACACTTTGACCTTTTTCAAACCTCAGGTTCCTTTTAAAAGAGTCTCTGATACATTGAATGAATACAGTAAATAGAATTACATAACATTGGCTGAGTGTAGTGGCTCACTCCTGTAATCTAGCACTTTGGGAGACTGAGGCAGAAGGATGACTTGAGACCAGGAGTTTGAGGCCAGCTTGGACAACATAGTGATACCCTATCTCTATTAAAAAATTAAATAGTTAGCTGGATGTGGTGGCATGCACCTGTAGCCTCAACTACTTGGGAGACGGAAGCTAGAGGATGGCTTGAGCCCAGGAGTTCAAGGCTGCAGTGAGCCATAATTGCACCACTGCACTCCAGCCTGGGTGACAGACAAAGACCCTGTCTCTAAAAAAATTAAAGAAAGAAAGAAAGAATTACATAATGCTATATGGTAAGGAAAATGAAAGATAACCTCAAAAGCCATTTTAAGGGTATCAAATTGAGGAATGATGCCTTCTTGTGAGATGCTTACGTGAAGATTTCCCTGAACTTTCCACACGCATGTATATCAGGCTTTTCTGTGGTTGTTCAAAGCTCATCTTTGCACATCTCATTATCTACAGGGAGACAAAAGGGAATGTAATGTTCCTATCAGATGGCCTCATACAGCACCTGATTTTGGATAAAATGGGAATCGTTTAAAGAAAGAGGAGGCCTGAAGGGAGATGCATCAGTAATGGAGGTCACACAGGTTTAGTCCCATCTCAAGTATAAACAGAAATGTCCTGGGGTACAGAGATTTGAATTTCAGGTATTGTTTACTAATGCAACAATAACTAAGAGAAATGATTTTAAAGCAATCATGCGGAACAAATAAGATGAAAATTACCTTTATGAGGAGCTTAAAACTTAAATTTCTAATTTCCAATTCCTCAAAAAAGCAATTAACCTATAATAACATAAAATAGTTGCTTAGCCGGGTGTGGTGGCTCACACCTGTCATCCCAGCACTTTGGGAGGCCAAGGCAGGCAGATAACTAGAGGCGAGGAGTTCAAGACCAGCCTGGCCAACATAGTAAAAATACAAAATACAAAATTTAGCTGAGCATGGTGGTGGGTGCCCGTAATAATCCTAGCTACTTAGAAGGCTGAGGCAGAAAAATTGGTTGAGCCCAGGAGGCAGAGGTTGCAGTGAATCAAGCTCATGCCACTGCCCTCCAGCCAGGGCAACAGGGCGAGACTCCATCTCCAAAACTTAAATTAAATTAAATGGTTGCTCCTGGTTTTAGGAAAACCTCATGGTGAAGGGGATCAGGGCTTTCATCTGTGTTGGCACCGTCATCCTTTTAGTTAGCATGATCCTCATTCAAGGGATAATACTGAACACATCCTGACATTTAAGACATTTAGGTCCCAAAAAGGACTGGCCTGCCTCTATGCACAGCACTCAACAACTGGCCCAAACCACTTAGGTGGAGGTCTGAACCTGAGACGAAGGTCAGAATGTCACCTAACAAGTAAAAGTAAAAATGCACTAGTGGAAAAATAGACAATGTAAAATATTTACTCAATTTTAATTAATAATAACCCATGCAGATTTTATTTTATGCTCACTATGAGTATAAAATTATTTCTACAACAAAAAGCATTTGAACAGAAACTACAACTGATTCTCAATAAATTCGTCTCTGTCTTAGGCTTTTCTGGAGAAACACAACCAATAAAATGGGTGATTCTATCTATGTAGAAAGATTTACCATAAGGAATTGGCTCACACAATTAAAGGCAAACAAGTCTGAAGACCCACAGTCTGCAAGCTGGATTCTCAGGAGGGCCCATGGGATAGATAGGTGCATTTTAAGAGCCAGCAAGCTTCAGATCCAGGAATAGCCAATGCTTCGATTCAAGTGCAAAGACAGGAAAAAGCCAGCATCCTAGTTCAGAATCAGTCAGGTAGAAGGAATTTTCTCTTCATCGAGGGACACTTGGTCTTTTTGTTTTATTCAGGCCTTCTGCTGTTTGGATGAGGCTCCCCCACATTAAGGAGGGCAACCTGCTTGACTCAGTCTACCAATTTAAAGGTCAGTCTCTTCTGGAAAACATTCAGAGTAACACTTAAGCAAGTATCTTGACACCTCATGAGCCAAGCAAGTTGACACATAAAATTCACCATCATAGTCTCTTTTAAATTTACTTTCCATGAAGTACTGGTATTTCTCATTTAAAAAAAAAATGTTAGTTCAACTCAATAACAATAAAATTTTTAAATGGGCAAAGGAATTGAATAGATATTTCTCCAAACAAGATACACAAATAGTCAATAGGCACATGCAACAATTTTCACCATCATCAGGCATAGGGAAATGCAAATCAAAACCACAATAAGCTATCTTCACACCCATTAGAATAACTATTATCAAAAAAATGGAAAATAAGAATTCAAAAAGGTATGAAAACATTGGAACCCTTGTGCATTTTTGGTAAGAAAGTAAAATTACACAGCCACTGTGGAAAAGGATATGTCAGTTTCTCAGAAAGTTAAACATAGAATCACATACAATCCATCAATTCTACTTGTAGGTGTACACCCAAAAGAACTGAAAGCATTGACTTGAACAGATTCTTGTGCACTGGTGTTCACAGCAGCATTATTCACAATAGCTAAAAGGTGGAAACAGCCCCATGTCGATCAACAGATGAATGGATGCACAAAATGTGGTGTATACCTACAGCGAACTACTATTCAGCCTTAGAAAAGAATAAGATTCTGATACATGTGACAATATGGATGAACCCTAAAGATGTCATGCTAAGTGAAATAAGACAGACACAAAAAGACAAATACTATGTGATTCCATGTATATGAATGTGATGGTCTGAATGTTTGTGTTCCCCAAAATTTCTATGTTGAAAACTAATCACCAATGAGATAATAAAAAGAGGTAGGACCTTTGGGAAGTGATAGGTCATGAGAGTGAAGTGCTCTTCAATGGGATCAGTGTCCTTATAAAAGAGAGTAAGGGAGCTTGTTTGCCCCTTCCACCAGGTGAGCTTACAGCGAAAAGGTGCCATCTATGAACTAGGAAAGACCTCGTCAGACACTGAATCTGGATTTTGAAACTCCAGCCTCCAGAACTATGAGAATTACATTTCTGTTGTTTATAAGCTATCAGGTTTATGGTATTTTGTTGTAGCAGCTGGCATGGACTAGGACAATTAGGTGCCTGGAATAGGCAAATTCATAACAGAAGGTAGAAGAGAAGTTACCGAAGGCTGGAGATATTACAGAAAACCAGAGGCTGGCAATCATTTTTAAAGGATTTTATTAAGGAATTACTGCAAGAGGAAAAAAGAAACTTCAGTATAGAACTGGGCTCGATTCTGACAACACCAAGGATACGTAGGGGCCTGTGGATAGAAAATTAGTAAAAGGAGTCAAGAGTAGGGAGGGATTTTTGCTAAACTGACCTAACAGAATTCTTGCTGAAGGCAGGCCAGATTGATCCAATATCACCTGGAGGATAATGGGGGATGAAGAGTTTGATCAGATATTAAGAAGGATCAGATATCAAAAGTGGAAGGTTCCTTTATAAGCTGACTTGGCAGGATTCTTTTTAAAACTGGGCAATGCAGTCCTGACAAGGGTGGAGGTCAAGGTTAAGGCCTAATTGAGAAGATGGGTTAGAGGAGCTCAACTAAAGTTTAGTCAAGGAGAGAGTTGTTGTCAGGGGCAGCCAATGTTTAATGGGTACAGAGCTTCTGGTAGCTGGGTTAATGAAGAAGCTTTGTAAATAGCAGTGATGGCTGTAAAATATTGTGAATGTACTTAATTCCACTCAACTGTACACTTAAAAATGGTCAAAACGGAAAATTTTGTGCATATTTATCACAATAAAAAATCTTCAAAGAAAGTATCAAGGTTAATCCACACTATTCCTTCCATTTCCATTAATTTTCATGCACATAGTGGTAGTCAATAAATACTAGGGTGAACAACCATCAGTTTTGTACATCAATATCTGTAATACAGTCCCCAAAGACTGCACATCATTAGCAACCCAAAGAAGACACAAAATGAGAATGAGAATATATAGCTCCCATAAAGCAAACAATACTTTTAAAAGACTCAAGTTACCTACCTATAAAATGAAAATCCAAGTGTACCATGTAAACATAAAATAATAAAATTAAATATAAAATAGGCAAATATCCTATGTAGGATATCTGAAGATAAATTGGTTATCTCACTTGGGGACGTGAAACCCATGTCCTAACAACGGCCCCATGAGATGAGATCAGGGTCTCCCTCAAATCTCTGCCTGCGTCTCCTTTTTCTCCTTCTCTCCCTCCCCTCCAGCCACACTGATGTAACTAACAGCCTTTGTCTGTGCCATTTTCTCCCCTACCTAGAAAGCTTTCCCTCCAGTTATCTGCATGACTGCTACTACCTCCCTTCTTTGGGACTTAGATCAAGTGCACCTTCTCAGGGATCCCACATATTCATTTTATTTATTTGTTTATTGATTGATTGATTGATTTTGAGATGGAGTCTTACTCTGTTACCCAAGCTGGAGTGCAGTGGCATGATCTTGGCTCACTGCAACCTCCACCTCCCAGTCTCAAGTGATTCTCTGCCTGAGCCTCCCAAATAGGTGGTATTACAGGTGGGCACCACCACGCCTGGCTAATTTTTTTAAAATTTTTTAAATTTATTTATTTATTTATATATATATATATATATATATATATATATTTTATTGCACTTTAGGTTCTGGGGTACATGTGAAGAACATGAAGGATTGTTGCATGGGTACATACATGGCAATGTGGTTTGCTGCCTCCATCACCATCACCTATATCTGACATTTCTCCCCATGTTATCCCTCCCCAACTCCCTCCCCCTCACTGTCCATCCTGTATTCCCCCACAACAGACCCCAGTGTGATGCTCCCCTCCCTGTGTCCATATGTTCTCATTGTTCAATAGCCACCTATGAGTGAGAACATGTGGAGTTTGATTTTCTGTTTCTGTGTGAGTTTGCTGAGAATGATGGTTTCCAGGTTCATTGATGTCCCTATAAAGGACACGAACTCATCGTTTTTTATGGCTGCATAGTATTCCATGGTGTATATGTGCCACATTTTCCCTGTCCAGTCTATCATCGATGGGCATTTGGGTTGTTCCAGGTCTCTGCTATTGTAAACAGTGCTGCAATGAACATTCATGTGCATGTGACCTTAGGTTACACTTTTATATAACTGCCAGTACAGTAGATTTGTTTACAGCTTCATCACTACAACCAGGTGAATAATGCATTGCATTACTATGTTACCACAGCTACAGTGTCACCAGGTGATGGGAATTTTTTGGCTTGATTACAATCTTATGGGGACCACCACTGTGGTCATTATTGACCCAAACATCAAGTATAGTGCACTACAGCTATAGTTATTGGTGAAAAGACTGGCTGGGCGCGGTGGCTCATGCCTGTAATCCCAGCACTTTGGGAGGCAGAGGTGGGCAGATCACAAGGTCAGGAGATTGAGACCATCCTGGCTAACACGGTGAAACCCCGTCTCTACTAAAAATACAAAAATTAGCCACGTGTGTTGGTGCACACCTGTAGTCTCAGCTACCTGAGAGGCTGAGGCAGGAGACTCGCATGAACCTGGGAGGCAGTGGGTGCAAGGAGCTGAGATCATGCTACTAACTCTACCCTAGGCAACAGAACGAGACTCTGTCTCAAAAAAAAAAGAGTAGTATATAGTAGTCTCTTAGGCCTTCACGTTCACTCATCACCCATTCGCTGACTCACCCAGAGTAACTTCCAAACTTCCAGCCTTTCAAGCTCCATTCATGGTAAGTGTTCTATACAGGTATACCATCTTTTATCTTTTATACCATATATTTGCTGTACCTTTCCTATGTTTAGGAACACAAATACTTACCATTTTATTATAATTACCTACAGTATTCAGTGCAGTAACATGCTGTACAGGTTTGTAGGCTAGGAGCAGTGTGCTATATGCCATATAGCCTACATGTGTAAATAGGCTATACCATATTGACTCTGATGTTCACAAAGCCACAAAATGACCTAACGACACATTTATCCCTGTGCGTAGATCCCCGTCATTGAGTAACACATGAGTGTATGTTAACTGGGTTTTTCAGAGATGGCCTTTATCAGGTTGAGGATATTCCTTCTGTTCCTAATTTGTTGAGGGCTTTTGTCATGAAAAGGTGTTGGGTTTTGTCAAATGCTATTTCTGTGTCTACTGATAATCATGTGGTTATTGTTCTGTATTCTGTTACGGCATATTACATTCATTGATTTTCATATTAGACCGGCCTGGGGTTCCTGGCATAAATTCCGCATGGTCATGTTTGCTAATACTTTGTTGGGAACTTTTGTGTCTGTACTCATAATGGATCTTGGTCTGTAGTTTTTTTGTGATGTCTTTGGTTTTGGTACTGGAATCATACTGGCTTATAGGATAAGTTGGGAAGTGATCCCTCCTTTATATTTTTGGAAAAGTTTGTGAAGGATTGGTGTTTTAAATGTTTGGGAGCAGTGAAGCCATTTGGTCCTGGGCTTTTCTTCATGGGAAATTTTTTGATTACTAATTCAGTCTCATTACTTATAGGTCTATTCAGATTTTCTATTTCTTTTTGAATTAGCTTTGATAGTTTATATCTTATGAATTTGTTCATTTCATGTATATTATCTCATTTGTTGGCATACAGTTATTTGCAGTATTTTTTAATCCTTTTCATTTCTCTAAGGTTGGTAATAATGCCCCTTCCTTAATTCATGATTTTAGTCATTCGAATCTTTTCCTTTTTTTCTGGTCAGTCTAGCTAATGATTTGTCAGGGTTTTTTCTTTTATTCTTCTACTCTCTGTTTCATTTTTATCCACTCTAATCGTTAATGTCCTTCCTTCCTTCTGCTTGGTTTGGGTTTAGTTTACTTTTCTCCTTCTTGTTCCTTAAGGTAGAAGATTAATTTGATGACCTCAAATCTTTCTTTTATTTTTTTTTTTGAGACAGGGTCTTACTCTGTCACATGCTGGGGTGCAGTGTCACAATCTCAGCTCACTGCAGCCTTGCCCTCCTGGGCTCAAGTGATGCTCCCACCTCAGCCTCCCAAGTAGCAGAGACTACAGGTGCTCATCACCATACTCAGCTAGTTTTTGTATTTTGTTTATAGAGATAGGGTTTTGCCCTGTTGTCCAAGCTGGTCTCATACTCCTGAACTCAAGTTTTTTTTGAGACAGAGTCTCGCTCTGTCACCAGGCTAGAGTGCAGTGGTGTGATCTCAGCTCACTGCGGCAATCTCAGCTCACTTCAGCCTCCACCTCCCAGGTTTAAGAGATTCTCCTGCCTCAGCCTCCCAAGTAGCTGGGACTACAGGCATGCGCAACCACACCCAGCTAATTTTTGTGTTTTTAGTAGAGATGGGCTTTCACCTTGTTGGCCAGGATGGTCTTGATCTCTTGACCTCATGATCTGCCCCGCTCAGCCTCCCAAAGTGCTTGGATTACAGGCATGAGCCACCACACCTGGCCCCCTTCTTTATTCTTTTTCAGAGTCTTGCCATGTTGCTCAGGCTAGAGTGCAGTGGCTGTTAACAGATGCAATCATAGTACACTGCAGCCTTGAACTCATGGGTTCAAGTGATCTTCCTGCCTCAGCATCCTGATTAGCTGGGACTACAGGTGCATACCACTGCACCCAGCTCCTCTTCCTGTTTTTGTTTTTAGAGACAGTGTTTCACCATGTTGGTTAGGCTGGTCTCAAACTCCTGACCTCGGCCTCCCAAAGTGCTGGGATTACAGGCGCGAGTCACCGTGCCCGGCTTGTTTTTGTTATTTTTAAATAGATTTTACTTTTTAGAGTGTTTTTAGCTTCACAGTAAAATTGAGCAGAAAGTACAGAGTTTCCATATGCCAGCCTCCACCCCTGACCACACACAGAATGCTTACTTTCTCCACTGTCAACATCTTGCACCAGAGTGATACATTTAAAATCAATGAACTTATGTTGACACATCATTACCACCCAAGGTGTCCATAGTTTACATTCGGGTTTACTCTTGGTGGTACACATTCTGGGTTTTGACAACTGTATAATGACATGTATCCACCATTATATTATTATACAGAATAGTTTCACTGCCCTAAATATCCTCTATGCTCTGTCTGTTCATCCCTCCCTTCCCTGAGTCCCTGGCCACCAAACGTCTCTTTCTCCATAGTTTTTTCTTTTCCACGATGTCATATAGTTGGACTCATACAATATGTAGCCTTTTCAGATTGTCTTGCACTTAGTAATTGCATTTAAATTTCCTCTATGTCTTTTTGTAGTTTGATAGATAATTTTATTTTAGTACTGAATACTGTTTCATTGTCTGGATGTCCCAGTTTATTCATTCACCTACTGAAAGACATCTTGGTTTCTTCTAAGTTTTGGCTGTTACGAATAAAGCTGTATACATCCTTGTGCAGGATTTTGTTTGGACTTAAGTTTTTAATTCATTGGGGTAAATACCAAGGAGCATGATTGCTGGATTGTATGATACAAGCATGTTTACTTTTGTAAGAAGCCTTGAAACTGTCTTCCAAAGTGGCTGTGCCATGTACCATTTTGCATTTTTTACCAGCAATGGATGAAAGTTGCTGTTGCTTCATATCCTTGCCAGTTTTTTTTTTTGGGGGGGGGGTCGGGGGCATTCTGATAAATGTATAGCGGTATCTCATTTTAATTTGCAATTTTCCAGTGATATTATGTGAAACATTTTTTCATATGTTTATATGCCATCTATATATCGTCTTTGATGAGATGTACAAGTCTTTTGCTCATTTTTAAAATCAGAGGGATAGTTTTTTTATTGTTTACCTTTAAGAGTTCTTTGGATATTTTGAATAACAGTTCTTTGTCAAATGTCTTGGGCTTTCTCCTTTTCTTCTCATTTTCTTAATCTTTCTTCTTTTCTAATGTAGACATTTACAACTATAAATTTTCCTTTAAGCACTGTTTTAGCTGTATATCATAATTTTCGTCGGGTTTTCATTTATCTCAAAATATTTTTTTAATTTTTCTTGTGATTTCTTTGACTCACTGATTATTTAGGCTGTGGTTTTTAATTTTCACATATTTGTGAGTTTCCCAGATGTCCTTCTGTTGTTGATTTTATTTCATTGTGATCAGAGCGCATACTTTGTCTGATTTCTTAAATATATTAAGACTTTTTAAATGGCCTAATATAGCTTTATCCTGGAGAATGTTCCATGTGCACTTGAGAAAAACATGTATTCTGCTGTTGAACTTTAACCAGACATGGTAGCACATGCCTGTGGTCTTAGCTAACTCAGGAGGCTGAAGCAGGAGGATTGCCTGAGCCCAAGAGTTTGAGACTGCAATGAGCTGTGATTGCACCACTGCACTCCAGCCTGGGCAACAGAGTGAAACCCTGTGTCTCAGAGAGAGAGTGGGGGGTGGGGCATAGAAGTCTCCAATTATTGTTAAATTGTCTGTTACTCCAGTTCCATACATCTTTGCTTAATTTATTTTGGGGCTCTGTTAAGTGTGCATATTTGTAATTGTTATGTCTTTCTGTTGGATTGTCTCTTTGCCATTATAAAATATCCTTTTTTGTTTCTAATAGCAAATTTTGTCATAAAATTCTCTTGACTGATATTCCTATAGCCACTTCAGCTCTCTTAAATCTCATTAAGAGTAAATTCTAAATTTTCAAGTTAAATTTTTGTCACAGTTTTGCTCTTTATTTTTATTTTATTATTTATTTACTTATTTGACATGGAGTCTTGCTGTGTCACCCAGGCTAGAGAGCAATGTCACAATCTCGGCTTACTGCAACCTCCACCTCCCGGGTTCAAGCAATTCTCCTGCCTCAGCTTCCCAAGTAACTGGGATTATGGTGTGCACCACCACACCTGGCTAATTTTTTGTATTTTTAGTAGAGATGAGGTTTTACCATGTTGGCCAGGCTGATCTCAAACTCCTGATATCCAGTGATCCACCCACCTTGGGCTTCCAAAGTGCTGGGATTACAAGCATGAGCCACTGTGCCTGGCTGCTCTTATTTTATTGTTGCTCTCATAACTAGACAGTAATTGAAACTTCTTGTGTAGACGTTTACCAGTAACCATCCTCAAAAAGTAATTGTCAAATGTTAAGTGGAGTGTAAAAGCTTAGAAGGGAAAGATGTTCACTAGGGATGAATAGGACCAGTTCCTGGGAGAAACCTTCCTAGAGAATCTAGGATATAAAATTAATAGTTGTAACTATTTTATTTTACAATATTTTATTAAGATCAATGGTAATATCAATAGCTATCATTTGCTAATAGGCCCCTATTATTTGCCTATTATTCCATTCTCTGTTTTATTCTAGGCACTATGTTGATCACTTTGCCTATATTATTTAAACTTCTCAAAAGCTCTGCATAATAGATATTGTCCTCATTTTATAGATAAGAAGTAGACTCAGCAAATTTATGTAATGGAAACCCATGGGCTTCCAGCAAATAAAGCAAGGAGCCAGAATTTTACATTGCCAAATTTCTTGTTACTGTCACTCAATGAGTCAGCTACCAGGCCACATATGGATAAGTAGTTTCAAGTACCGTAAGAGCAAATAGGGATAATGAGAATTTGAATTAATTTGAGATACTGTTAATAAATTACACAAATGATGTATAAGTAACAAAAATTTTATCAGTTGGTACCAATAGAATTAAAAGAGAAGTGTATAGCCAAGAAGCAAAATGATAGCTAGGTGCTTACACTAACAAATTGCCTACTCTCTTTTCTTTCTCTTGCTATTTGCTTTGCTGAAAATGGAAAGGAATAACAAATACATCAAAGAGAAGATGGAGCAACTACAATAAGCAGTTTTTTTCTTTTAACTCATTTGATGTTTAAGTTTATATTTTTACCCCAGGTAAGGCATTGACATGGTCAAAAATTCAAAGACACGAGATACAGTAGGATATTTAATGAAAAGTCTTTCTACCATGTCTGCCAGCTGTGGTGCCAAGTAAGTTTTCTTACTTGGTTAGAAATTATAACTATTGTTATAAATTTCTGGTATTTTATACCAGTTTGTTTCTTTTTTTCTTCTGTCTCTCTGTCTTTCCTCCTTCTCCTCTCCCATTCTCCCTACAGTTACACAAAATCTACAAACATGAGAGTTAAAGGAATGACAAGGGATAGGGAAGTACTCAGGGACTGGCAACCATAGAAAACTGTTACCACTTTTAGATCTGATAGTACAAGGGAAGGGAGCTGTTAACAAGAGCTGTAGCAGAGGGAGGGAGCTCCTTAATAAGACCTGTGATCTTTCATAGAGGAATGCAACTACTTGCAGTGAGGGAACAAGGGAAAAAACTTTAACACTTTTACCATTCTCTGATGTTCTGGTCTCTCCTGTCATTGAACACATCAGCTAGAAGGCAAGGTTGTCTGAAAGATGCAGTTTGTTTGATCAGTCACCAAATACACAAAGCAGGATGAAGAAGTAATAAGGAGTAAACCTGGAGAGGCAGATAGAATGTCCAGCACAATTAGGTTATGTATTGAGTATTCTAGACTAACATACTATAGAACCTATTCTAAACTTTTTTTTCTTAGCAGTATATTGTAGATACCATTTTGTATTTGTGTATAGAGAGGTTTTTTTTTTTCCTATTAAAAGTAGTCAGCCTGGATAAAGAGCTTTTTACAAAAACAGCTGTGTACATACATAAATGATTACTTATATAATTAATCACTCTTCCATTGCTGGACATATTGGCTTATTTCCAATCTTTTACAGGCAGTACTTTCATAAACAACTTTGGGAAATAATTTTATGCATGTGTGCAAATACATCTGTAAGATAAATGACTAGAAATAGAATTACTGGGTCAAAGGTATGTGCATTTATAACATAATAGATATCCTATAATTGGCTTTTGTAGAGATTACAGCCGTTTAATCTCCCAACAGTGTATTGGAGCGCCTGCTTCCCCATTGCCTTTGCCAACATGCTGCTATCAATATGCAGAACTAATTATATCTGCTGTCTTAGCATTGATCAAAGCTCAGCAGAATGCTCACTCGGGTATTTTTTTTTCTCTTTTATTATGAAATATTTCATTTGTGGAAAAGGAATATATCCTAATTTTGTATGAGGAATAAAGACTTTTAAGCCATCCCTTATTTACCTAACCATTCAGGTTTAGCAATACAATATCCTGGTGAGTTGAACCTTTTATCTCTAGTGACTGTTTTATCCATAAATAATACCTTTTTGTCTTAAAATTGTGTATAATATAGACATAATAAATGATAGACATACCTACACCAGATTTTTTATCTTTTTTCTTCTTTTTTTTTCTTTTTTACCTTCAACCTATCGCAGATCAATACACCAGATTTTTTTTTAATTAAAAAAAAATTTTTTTTGAGACAGAATCTCACTATGTTGCCCAGACTGGCCTCAAATTTCTGGGCCCAAGCCATCCTCCTGAGTAGCAATCAATTTTATTTTAAAACAATTTTTTATTTACAGACTAATTGCAAAGATAGTACAGAGAGTTCCCATATGTCACACATCCAGCTTCATCTGTTATTAACATCTTACATTAGTATAGTGCATTTGTTATAATTAGTGAACCAATATCAATTAGTCCATACTTTATTCACATGTCTTTATTCTGTTCCAGAATCTCATCCAAGATACCACCTTGTATTTAGTCATGTCTCCTTATACTCCTCTTGGCTATGACACTTTCTCAGACTTCTTTGTTTTTGATGACCTTGACAGTTTTGAGGAGTACTGATAGGTATTTTGTAGAATATCCCTCAATTGGTATTTGTCTGGTGTTTTCTCATTGTCTCTTGGAGTTATGAGTTTTAGGAAAGAAGACCACAGAGGGAAAGTGCCATTTTCATTGCATCATATCAAAGGTACATAACACCTACATGAATCATTACTGGTGATAATGACCTTGATTATTTGGCTGATGTAGGATTTGCCACTTTTCTCCACTGTAAAGTTACTTTTTTTTTTTTTTGCCCTTTTATGCCAGCTTTTTCAATGGTGGTATTGACTTTGCCCTGTTTATCTCTTCTCATCCTTTTATTTTTAATTATTTTGGGTTCTTTTTTACATTTATTGTGATACTGATAGAGTTGGATTTTTATTATCAAATTTTGTGCATTGTTTGTCCTAGTTTTTCCTTTAAGTTTTATGCTTTTTTTCTCTACCTAAGTGGTTATTCTTGAAAAGTCTTGGCTTTTATCTCTTCAGATATTGCTTCTCCCCATTCTTTCCATTCTTATCTTGTAGAACTCTGATTAGAGTTATATTAGATATTTTCCCTTTTTTTTTTGTTATGATAGGATTTCTCATTTCCTGGGTTTTGTTATGGTCATTCACTACAAACACTTGACTGTTTCATATGTTGCCCTATCCCCTGCATTTTATGTAAACGGATATTTAGATCTTCTCAATGAGGTTGCCATATATATATGCACATAAACTATCAGCTATTCCTGTAACCAAATATATATATATATATATATATATTTGATAGTTTATGTGCCTCTTATTGCATCACATCACAAGGCGCTTAATGTCTTTCTTTTTATAAGACTGATCAGTGGGTAAAGGTGTTATCAGCCTGATCCATTCAGTAAAGTTTCCTATTCATTTTCACCTAATGGTCTTAGCAGAGATTGATAATTTATCATTCATTGCCTCTAGATCTGTTGTTTCATTAAGTAATACAAAGCATCATTATTCTTTCTTCATTTATTGGCTTAGAATATTTATATTATTATCAATCAAGAAGAGATTGCTGAGTCAGAGGGTAAATTGCATGTAGAATTTTGCTAGATATTGCCAAATTTCCTTCTACAGGTGCTGAACCATTTGTGTATCCACCTGCAATATGTGAGTGTGCCTATTTCCTCATGCTTTGCCGGTAGGATGTATTAGCAAACTAAGATTTTTAGCCAGTCTGTTAAGTAAGAAAAGATAGCTTATTGCAGTTTTAATACACATTTCTTTATCAGTGAGGTGGCTAAACCATTTTAAAGTAAGAATACTTAGATTGTAAAAGGGTACTATAGAGTAAGAAATATATTTTCCCCAAACTTAAAACTGTATGGTTTCTTTTTTTTTTTTTTTTTTTTTAAAAGACGGGGTTTCACTATGTTGGTCAGGCTGGTCTTGAACTCCTGACCTCAGGTGATCCGCCTGCCTTGGCCTCCAAAGTACTTGGATTACAGGCGTGAGCCACCACGCTCGGCCAAAACTGCATGGTTTCAATTTTATGGGGATTTTACATTTTTGACTGATACAGTCCAAGGTATCAATTATTCCATAAAAATACCCTGCATTGTTTTTCCTCTAGCCACATGGCCTTTTGTCACTCACATGAACTCAAACCTATTTCTTTCCTGCCTGCTCAAAAATATATCACTGGCTTATTTCACTACCTGAAAAACAAATAGGGACTTAAGAACTCAAGTACTCTCCCATATTAATAAAAGTTTCTAGTAATATTTACACTTAGCCTTCAGAGAAATGTTTCTTTTTACTTTGTTTTATATATAAGTCCCTATATATGATCAAAATAAAGAAAAATTTTAAAACCTAAGTCCTATTCCAGGGTTTTAGTCTTTGAATAATTTTTGTCAAAGTTTATAGAGAACTCATTTATTCTTTTGTAGCCCTCATTGGTATACCTTCTTATAAGGCAAATGACTAGGATACCTTCAGAGTAAGAGTTTGTTGTGTTTACTGCTGGGTTACATTTGGTCTCGCCCTCTTAGTTTTAAAAGTAGATTAATTTTAATAAGTATCTTTCAACAGTGTTAGGCTTTCTGGGTACATACTGTATATGAATACAGTTAGCTGAATTACAGGTCCAAAACATAACTATACAATCTTTCTTTAAAAGGAGGGGAGGATAACTGCCCTTTACAGAATCTAAATTCCTTAAGTCTCATGTCTTCATTCTCCCTTTATATTTGCAGATTTCTTGGCTCACTCCTTCCTTTGCTTTTTGTCCTAGATCTTTAAGGAAAAGGGCATCTATTCTTTATTTCTCACCTGAGGATTTCCTTAAATTGTCTTATTTTTATTCCAGAGCTATATACCACAAGTTTTTTCTCAGACATCTCCGGCCTTTGATTATGCCTTCCACTCCACTATCCTATCATGTTTAACGTTGTTTGCCATTTTGGGGTGTCCATACAGTTTAGAACTGGAAGAAATAATAGCTGACACAGATTGTTACTATATAACATTAAGTACTAAGAGCTTCATATGAATTATTTTAATTTTTACAAAAACCGTTATGCATAACACCTTCATTGTACAGATGCAGAAATTCAGGCCTAGAGATGGTACTTTGTCCCAATTCACACAGAAGACTCAACCTTATCCTTACCCACCTTGTTTTGTTGCTGCCTAATGAGCCTGATATACAACTTCCTCATACACAAGAAAAAAGAAAATTCAGTGGTAATGTCAGGTTGCCTTCCTCAGGGTAATGGTTACCTGAATTTTGTAACTCATTGTTCTTTTCTGAAATATAGTTTTTCTTATTAATGAGAATAATTATATTCTTATGGAAAATGTGAAAACATATATATGTTTAAAGAAAAAAGACAATATGTTACATAGTTAACTGCTATATATGTAGTATGTGCATAATTAGTGTTGCCAGCTGTTGTTATTTGTTAATTAAGGATGATTGGGTGGTGGTGGTGATTCCCCCCCCCCCCCCACAGTCTTTCACTTCCAGTTAGAAGGCTCTTAGCATGCCCTGCTTGGTTTTGCCTTGATTCAGTTGTGCTTTTTGTTCTTCACTTGGAATTGGCCTTCGTTTCACATCAGAGACTTCAAGTTTAGGTCAAGATTCATTTATTTAAAAAAAAAAAAAAAAAAAACAATTTTTAAAAACTTTGTATCCTTACCCCCTCTATAATCCTTACCTAAAATTTTCTTAACATTTGTCTGTATAATTTGTACCATATTATCATATATCTATTAATTTTGCCTTAAAGATTTTCAGTTGTTTTGTGTATATTGCTTGTCCCTAACTAGATTGTAGACTCGTTGGGGGCAGCAGTGAGTGTATTAAATATAATTTACATTTATTTTAATACATAGTAAAATGTATTTATAATAGGTGTTAATAAGTACTTAGTAGTTGACTTTATAGCTCACAAGTATTCTGTAGGCTATTCTTTTATGAATATAAATTTAAATTTTCCCTTGGCACAAATTATGTAATCATAAGGAACTACTGTGGTGATCTTCAGTGACTAATCATAGAAATACAGTATAAAAATACATAGATATGGCATATTTAGTTATGTAATAGATATAATCACTCATCTGCTTTCACCTTAAACCTTTTATTATTCAGGGTTGTTTGGGTTAGTTGGTTGGTTTGTGGGGCTTTTTTTTTTTTTTTTTTGTCAGATACTATTATTTTGGACCAGGCATGGGTTTCATGCCTATAATCCGAGCACTTTGAGAGGCCAAGGCAGGGGAATCCCTTGAAGCCAAGAGTTTGAGACCAACCTGGGCAACATAGCAAGATAACATTTCTACTATATATATATATATATATATATATATATATATATATATGTATATGTATATGTATATGTATATGTATATATAATTAGTTATCTAAAAATATTGTCCAAGAACATATCCCTTCTTTACAATCTAATGATTAACCTTTTGTTGTTAAGCAAAGTAACTTACAGCCTAAGTTTGCAGGATATTTGTTCTTACAAAGAGATGGTAAAATCTGAACTAACCAGCAGAGCAGTCAATCAAAGATGAAACTTACATAAGCTTGTCTGGGACTCTTGGACCTAACCTCCAAAGTGTAGTATTTAAAACAGTGGGGAATGCTAGAGAAAAAGGTAAAACTCTTTACTATCCCATTAGGATTCCCACATACTTTTAATCAAGTTTGTTGTATTACTTGATATCTTCAATAAAATTCACACTTGTTGGCTTGGGACCATGTAATTAATACTTTTTTTTCCCTTAAAGTGTCTGTTTAAAACAGATTGAGTCAAAGTACTTGCCAGAGAGTACTGTGACTAGGTCCTGTGCTATTTTATTGCAGTGCCTTGTAGAACAGGCTGAAGTGCCTGATACTGCCAAGTACCATGTGCTGAGATAGTTGTGGCCTTAGAAGGTCCTTGAGAGTGATGCCAATCATCATTAAAAAGCATTTTTTAAGCACCTATCTGTACATGGTTCTATCCTAGGCACTGTACAAAACGAGTTAAACAAACATGGCCCCTGCCCCCTGGGAGTTTTCAGTCTAAGATGATGCTGACATGGACAGACATAAAGGATATTGAGACAACTGAACAAACAGTGAACAAGAACATAAAGTACTAACATTATGCACAAGCAAAGGGGTAAGTGTATTTTGTGGGTAGTATGTAAAGGAAGGCTCATGGGACATGGACAGGGTGGGGTAATTAGCCTCTATAAAGTTAGGTTAGTCTTTGCTGAGAAGTTGGGTTTTTATACAGACTTAATCAAAGTAGGGTCAGGACGTTCTGGCCATGCAACAAAGACTTGGAGCAAGGATAAAAGTTTATATTGTTAAACTGTCAGTGGCCTCAAAAATCTGCACTTCTGGATGGCTCTGAAAATGGGGTTGGTGTCTTAGCTTTAGAAAGTTGGCATTTGGGGGCCAGGCGCAGTACCTCACACATGTAATCCCATCACTTTGGGAGGCCAAGGCAGGTGGATCAGTTGAGTCCAGAAGTTGTAGACCAGCTGGGTGACATGGCAAAACCCCATCTCTACTAAAAATACAAAAATTAGCTGGGTGTGGTGACATGTGCCTGTAGTCCTAGCTACTTGGGAGGCTGAGGTGGGAGGATCACTTGAACACGGGAAGCAGAGATGGCGGTGAGCTGCCATCGTGCCACTGCACTCCTGCCTGGACGACAGAGCAGGACTCTATCTCGAAACAAAGAAAGTTGACATTTGAGTATCTCTTTTATAAATTATTGGCCACTTAAGAGGAACTTGTCTTCTCAGGAACTTATACCAGGTTGTCTTGTAAAGCACCTACATGTGCTCATTAAATCATGTTCTGTGTTAGAAACTTTGGCACAACAAAGTATAGAATTAGTTTCTCTGCCAGTTCAAGTGTATTGGTATTTACAACTAATCGATCATAACCAGTTACAGATTTGTTTCTTCTCCACTCCAACAGCTTCACTTGACTAGCCTCTGGGAGTTCTGGGTATTATTATAAGCAATGCCAGCAAATGTTTAACATTAAGTATTACCTACCTGCCCTTCAATAATTGACATCTGAACTTCCCAGGTGTACCTTTAGCAGCCAAAATATAAATTTTAATTTATATTACGGTGACAGCAAAAATCTACTTTTGTTTGCTATGTCTGCCAGACAAAACTGATTACTTCTTTTTTTTAGTAGACATGGACTTACAAGTTTCCCCAATACTTCTCGGCTCACTTTTTGATGTCATTCAGGTCTGAAACATGAAAACTGGAATTTACCCAGAATATTAGGGTGTAGTGGTTCTCTTTACAAAAGCCTCTTTATTATACAAAAGAATTAACAATAGTTTCCCTGTTAATTGCAAGCTTCTCTGGTGCCCTTTAAATTAATAGATTTTTTTTCTTTTTTTTTTTTAAATAGATGGGGTTTCACCATGTTGGTCAGGCTGGTCTTGAACTCCCAACCTCAGGTGATCCACTCACCTTGGCCTCCAAAGTGCTTGGATTACAGGCGTGAGCCACCGCGCCCGGCCGAAATTAATAGATTTTCAAAACTTACACAAAGCTTCTTCATTTGCCATCCCTTGTGTAAATACAGTACTATTGGAAACATAAGTGGTAAGACCCACTGAGGCATTAAAAATTCAACAATGCCTTTTGAAAATGTTGAAACTTTCTTATGCCCTTATATATTTAACTTGTAGGGTACATTTATTGTAGTTCTTCCTCTCCACCAGAATTGAGGTGTTCAAAGGCTGCTGTCTTTCCTTTTTCTCCTTGTCATAACTTTTTGTGCTGTAGTCTGACAATAATAAGAATCTAGTAATGTTGCTTTTTTTCATAAATTTACGACCCCTGACCCCAAGTCATGAGATAGTAGCACATAAGCTGCTTCTTTGGAAGAGTATGAGTTAGGGACTGTCATCCAGAAGATTTCGGTGATTGTTCTTACTCACCAAATAGCTTGCCAGATAATCTTTAGCTCTCAGAAATATCTCCCCTGGGTGGCAGTTTATTATTCTAATGCTATGCTTAACACTAGGCATTTATCCTTTCTTTTAAATATTAAGCTAATTTTAGACTAGTCTGTCTGGAAAAGCCTTAAGAGATTTAGACAAAGTAAACTTTAAGACAAAAGCCAAGACAGAATTTTGTCAGAAAAACTAGAATTAGGTGCTATAAAATGCAACCTGTGTCTCCATTTTATCTGGTATATCTTTTGCCTATAACACAGGAGATGAGTAGAAAATTTCCAAAAGAAGAAATATGAAGAGTTTTTTTCTGATACAAAAAACTTCATACCCGTGATTCAGAAAAAACTGAGCTTGTTAGAACCTTCTGAGATCTTCCAAGGAAAAACAAGAAAAATAATGTAAACATCTGTAGGTTGTCACTGTTCATGATAGATAAAAGTAATAGTGATGGGTTATATTTTAGGAATTCTGCTTTCATTCAAATATTTGAATTTTTTTTAGGAATATATTGCTTTACTCCCTCAGTAGGTAGTTCCAAGTACAAGAGAATATAGTTCAATAAATACTTGAGAGTAGTAGGAACTTGGGCTAGATCAGTGATCAAAACAACGATCATTTTCCCTTTGAAGCTTACTTTTTTCGTTTTTTCTGTTTCTTCTTCTTCTTTTCTTTTCTTTTTTTTTTTTTTTTTTTTTTTTTTTGAGACAGAGTTTTGCTCTTGTTGCCCAGTCTGTAGTGCAATGGCGTGATCTCGGCTCACTGCAACCTCCGCCTCTTGGGTTCAAGCGATTCTCCTGCCTCTCAGCCTCCCGAGTAGCTGGGATTATAGGCACGCACCATTATGCCCAGCTAATTTTTTGTACTTTTAGTAGAAAGAGGATTTCACCATGTTAGCCAGGCTGGTCTCAAACTCCTGACCTCAAGTGATCCAGCCACCTTGGTCTCACAAAGTGCTGAGATTACAGGCGCAAGTCACTGCACCCGGTCTGGAGCTTATTTTCTAATGCAAGAATCAGCAAACCTTTCTGTAACGAACCAGATAGTAAATATTTTCTTTGCATGTGCCCATGTTCTGATAAAACTTTATTTACAAAAACAGGCAGCTGTCTGAGTTTGGCATACAAGCCCTGGTTTCCTAACCTCTGTTATAGTAAGTGGAAGCATAATTAATATGTAAATTAGGGTATGTTAGGTGATAAGTGCTTTGGGAAAAAGAAAAATATAGCAAGATAATCAAATGGGGAGTGTGACGAAATAGGGGTTCACAGGGTGGGCTTCATTGAAGTCAAGAAGAAGAGGAAGGGGCATGGCAGCACACACCTGTAGTCCCAGTTACTCAAGAAGCTTAGATGGGAGGATCAGTTCAGCCAGGAGTTTGAAGCCAGCCTGGGCAATATAGTGAGACTCCCATCACTAAAAAGAAAAAAAAGAGGAAGAACCAGCAAAGGAGACTGCAAAGTGAGTAGTGAGATAGAAAGAAAAAACAGAGATGTTTTCTGAGCTTGGCCCAGTAGCTTACTCCTAGTAAGTCCAGCACTTTGGAAGGCTGAGGTGGGCAGATCACTTGAGCCTAAGAGTTCAAGACCAGCCTAGGCAACGTGGCGAAACCTCATCTCTGCCAAAAATACAAAAATTAGCAAGGTGCGGTGGTGCACACCAATAGTCCTAGCTACTTGAGAGCCTGAAGCAGAGGATTGCTTGAGCCCAGGAGGCAAAAGTTGCAATGAACCAAGATCACGCCATTGCACTGCAGCCTGGGTGACAAAACAAGCTCTGTCTCAAAAACAGTTATAGATAGGCCAAAGAAGAGGAAAACTGATTAGATTTGGTTAAATGGAGATTGTTAGTGACTTTGATAAGCAGTTTTGGGGGAGTGGGTTCAAGACTAAGGAGAGAGAGAGAGACAATTCTAGGTAATTTTGTTGCAAAGGGAGCAATGCAATGAAGCAGTGGGGCAAAAATGCTCAAGAAAAGAATTTGTTTTTACTTTAACACAGAAATAATAGCAAGTTTGTTTGATGAAGATCCAGTAAAGAGTAAGGGGAAATTATGTAGAAGAGTGAGAGAAAATTGCTGGACCTGTGGCCTTGAGTTGGTGAGGGGTTAGGATCATCTAGTGTGTAAGTGAAGGGATTGACTTCAGATAGGGGGAATATTGGTTGATGGGTATATGTGCTGGAGAGAGTCGTTAAATGTTCTCTTATGACTTCAGTTTTCTGATTAAAAAATTACCAGGCCGGGCATGGTGGCTCATGCCTGTCATCGTAGCACTTCGGGAGACTGAAGTGGGAGGATTGCTTGAGCCTAGGAGTTCCAGACGGGCAACACAGGGAGACCCCATCTCTACAACAAAAAATTTTAAATATATAAAATTAGCTGAACATGGTGGTGTGTATCTGTGGTCCCAGCTATTTGGGGGGCTGAAGCAGAAGGATCACTTGAGCTAGGGAAGTCAAGGCTGCAGTGAGCCGTGATCATGCCACTGTACTCTAGTGTGGGCGACAGAGCAAGGCCCTGCCTCAGAAAAAAAATCAAATTATCCATCAAGGATATGAAAGTTGAAGTGCTGAGGTTTTATATATACCTACGGTCTTTAATTTCTAGTACCAGCATTTGAGGGATCTTTGGTGACTAAGATGACTTTTATTGTGCTTTCTGAGGGAGTTATAAACTTAACCCAGCAAATTTGTATGTTTTGAGAATTCAGCAGTATATTCTGTGGTTAAATAATGTTGCATGTAATGCCTGTAGCACAGCTCACAGTCTCATGTAGACACTCAAGAAATGCTAACTATTTATTAGAAGATATAGAGTTGGTATGCTGAATTAGACTTATTTCATCTCTTTGGTCCCAAAAGATACCTTATCATTGTTTTAAATGTTATGTAAGTTAGAGCTTGACAATAATAAGTAAACATGCTCTATGTATTATAAATCACAGGTCCTTTAACATCTCCCCTAATGTTCTCTCTGCTTTACAATGTATATATAGTCTGTTTTCATACAATGATGTAATGATATTATTGGCTCCAGTGATCAGCAGGGAGTCTTGATCAGAGCCTCCATAGATGGATGCTTTGTTCTTACATGTTTAATTATTTTGTCATTAGATTCCTATGTTAATTTCTTTGTATAGTGAAAATGAACTATTTTTGTATATAGCATTGACCTTTAGATTATAAGCTCTTAAAAGGTAGGTAATAATTCTTACACATTTCTAAGAAGTTTTCATATTCCTTTGGTGGCTCACACCTGTAATCTCAGCTATTCAGGAGTCTGAGGCAGGAAAATCACTTGAATCCAAGAGGCAGAGGTTGCAGTGTGCTGAGATTTCACCACCACACTCCAGCCTGGGTGACAAAACAAAACTCTGTCTCAAAAAAACAAAAATTAAAAATTAAATTAAAAAAACTTAGGGCCGGGTGCAGTGGCTCATGCCTGTAATCCCAGCACTTTGGGAGGCCGGGTGGGCGGATCACCCGAGGTCAGGATTTTGAGACCAGCCTGGCCAACATGGTGAAATCCCATCTCTACTAAAAACACAAAAATTAGTCAGCTGTGGTGGCACATGCCTGTAATCCCAGCTACCTGAGAGGCTGAGGCAGGAGGATCACTTGAGCCCAGGGGGCGGAGGTTGCAGTGAGCTGAGATGGCACCATTGCACTCCAGGCTGGGCAACACAACAAGACTCCCAACTCAAAAAAATAAAGTTAGATATTCAGTTATATTTTTGCTTTACTTTAAATCAGGCCTGAGACCCTTCCACTCTTCTGGAAAATTCTGGAGCTAAATTATATTGGGCTTAGTAGTGGTCAGAATACCTCCAAATGTTGGAGCCAGGCACGTTGGCTCACATCTGTAATCCTAGCACTTTTGGGAGGCCAAAGCGGGTTGATTGCCTGAGCTCAGGAGTTTGATACCAGCCTGGGCAACATGGTGAAACCATGTCTCTACTAAAATACAAAAAATTAGCCAGGCATGGCGCATGCACCCATAGTCCCAGCTATTCAGGAGGCCGAGGCAGCAGAATCACTTGAACTCGGGAGGTGGAAGTTGCAGTGAGTCCAGATAGTGCCACTGTACTCCAGCCTGGGCGACACAGCAAGACTGTCTTTGAGGGGGAAAAAAGAGAATATTTTTAAATGCTTCTTTTCCAAATAACTTCCAGAAGGAAATAGTAGTCAGATTTCAGAGTAAGCATATAATAATGGGAGCTTAATTGGCACATACAGCTGTTGGAATGCCATGAAAACTGGCTTCATAATCATAAAAAGAAATTTGAAAATAATAACCAATTAAATACAGCATATTGAAAATGAAAAAGAGATAAATTGACTTTATATAAATAAAAGAAAATGGCCCAGGTTACCTTTATATACCATATCAAGGTATGCAGTGAGTGAAGTCAGAGAAATTATATTCTTACCAAATACCAGAGAATCTAATTGTTGCCAGGAATTCATGGGAAAAAGCAAGCTGAAATGACCATTTCATTCTACCTTGGCTGGTATGATTAAGAGCTGAAAGTGAGAGGACTGTTTTCTTTATAAGAAGCATCTGGAGAGAGATCCAAGATGGCCAGTTAACAACAGCTCAGGATTGTAGCTCCCAGTGAAAGCTTAGAGAGCGAGTGGACGCCGCACTTTCAGACGAACTTTTGTTGCCCACAGACCGGGAGAGTCCCGGCGGAGGAGCCACACGGGTCGCCAGCACGACTTTTTTGGCTGGCAGGGCTGTTTTGCCGGCGCCCCGGCACGGCGCTTCTCGGCGCGGAGTATACGGGACAGGGGGCCCTTTGAGTCCAGCTCGGCTGGTCCCATCCCCATAAGGAGAACAGCAGTTGGAAGCGCTGAGGACTGAGAGTTTCACAGTAAGCACAGCTGAACCGAGAAGGTCCAGCTCTGCGGGGGAAGGGGCGTCCACCAAAGGAAAACTAAGAAACAGAAAAAGCTTCATCACCGGCTGGAGAGATCCAAGATGGCCGATTAACAACAGCTCAGGATTTTAGCTCCCAGTGAAAGCACAGAGAGCGAGTGGACGCCACAATTTCAGACGAATTTCTGTGGAACACAAACTGGGAAATTCCCGGCAGAGGAGCCACAAGGGTCGCCAGCGCGACTCTTTTGGCCGGCGCAGCTGTTTTGCCTGTGCCC
>CAUYLG010065688.1:0-12553 GCA_963573385.1 Cacajao melanocephalus
ATGCCTATAATCTTAACTACTTGGGAGGCTGAGGCAGGAGAATCGCTGGAGGCTGGGAGGCAGAAGTTGCAGTGAGCCAAGATTGTGCCACTGCACTCCAGACTGGGTGACTGAGTGAGACCTTCTCAGAAAAAAAAAAAAAAGCTGGTGGTAGAACCTAGAAAAATATGCACATCCAAGTTGTTGGAGTTTTACAGCAAACACCTATGAAGATTTTGCTAATAGAATATTATAAAAATGTGACACCAGGCCCTACCCTGATAGGGTTAAGGTGTGAGATTCTCTACAAGCAGTTTTACAACCTTTCCAGATTAGCATAGAGCCAGCATTGGAAACCCCTAATCACTTCCTAACAACCTATTCTAAGCTCACGTTCCCACCTCTCATCTCAGCGAGCTTGTTTAAAAGCTACTTGAGGCTGGGCACGGTGGCTCATGCCTGTAATCCCAGCACTTTGGGAGGCTGAGGGAGGTGGATCACTTAAGGTCAGGAGTCCAAGACTAGCCTGACAAAACCCCATCTCTATTAAAAAGACGAAAATTATCTGGGAATGGTTTTAGGCACCTGTAATCCCAGCTGTTTGGGATGATGAGGAAGGAAAATTACTTGAACCTGGGAGGCCGATGCTGCAGTAAGTAGAGATTGCACCACTGCATTCCAGCCTGGGCAACAGAGCGACAGTTGTGTTTCAAAAAAAAAAAAAAATCTCCGGGATCAAATTTCAACATGAATGTTTGCTTCAATTTTTTTTTTTTTTTTTTTGAGACAGACTCTCCCTCTGTCACCCAGGCTGGAGTACAGTGGTGCGATCTCTACTCACTGCAACCTCCACCTCCCAGGTTCAAGCGATTCTCCTGCCTCTGGTTCCCACGTAGCTGGGACTTCAGGCACATGCCACCACGCCCGGCTAATTTTTGTATTTTTAGTAGAGATGGGGTTTCACCATCTTGGCCCGGCTGGTGTCCATCTCCTAACCTCATGATCCACCTGCCTTGGCATCCCAAAGTGCTGGGATTATAGGTGTGAGCCACCACGCCTGGCCTTTGTTTTTTTGTTTTGTTTTTGAGATGGAGTCTTGCTCCGTCACCAGGCTGGAGTGCAGCGGCGCAATCTCGGCTCACTGCACCCTCTGCCTCCCGGGTTCAAGCCATTCTCCTGCCTCAGCCTCCTGAGTAGCTGGGACTACAGGTACATACCACCGTGCCCAGCTAATTTTTGTATTTTTAATAGAGATGGGGTTTCACCATGTTGGCCAGGAGAGTCTTGATCTATTGACCTCAGGTGATCTGCCCGCCTCAGCCTCCCAAAGGGCTGGGATTACAGGCATGAACCACGACACCCAGACTGTTTCCCTGAATTTTGTTCCAGAATTTGTTTTCTTAAAGTCACTGTTGGCCAGGCAGGGTGGCTCACGCCTGTAATCCCAACACTCTGGGAGGCTCCTCGTCACTTGGTTCCTGCCCCAGGAAGCCAGCAACCCAGTGGGCCCCTTCAACGCCCCAGCGGCTGCTCCAGGGTCCTGCAGGCCCCTCCTGCTGGGGGATGATGTCCTCTTGCTACCCAGAAAGTGGGGCCCCTTCTCCCAGCCCCTCTGGCATCCCCTCCCCGCTCTGCATCCCCCTCTCTCCCCTGAGGCCCCAGCTGTTTCCAGGGGCCCTCCTGCCTGCCCAGGACTGCTACCCTCTTGCTCTCTCCCTTCCCATCTGACACAGTCTCCCCTTGCACAACACAACAACGCTTTCATTTTCCTAGGAGAGTTCAAGAAAACATTCCTAAGCAGAGCAGAGTGGGGGGAGAGGAGCTGTGATTCTGCCCACTGAATGCATCCCCTTAAACTGCAGGTGTTGCAGAGAAAGCTGAAAAGCAATGAACTTCTCCTTATCCCTCTGCTCCTAGGCCCATGATCCTTCTGTTTCTTTCTGGGGAAGGTTACTGTCATTTTGTTTTGTTTTCTGAGAAACAGTAATTGGCTCAGTCATGAAAGCTATCGAATTTGTATGCTATTGGCGTATCAGATACTTGCTGACTATTAAAGTTTTATATAATAAGTTCATGTTTTTATGGTGCCAGATGGAAGACAGACCTCCAAGTTGAGTTCCCAGGATTCTACACACTCAGAATTTCAAAATCTTCCTTCAGATCCAACTCCTCCAGTTGTTCCTTAGAGTCAATGAATTCTATCAGAATACAGAAATGAGAAAGAAAAGCTTGACACTTGGGTTGAAGTGGTCAATCAGTACATTACTCAGTAGTTAAGACTATGCATTTTTAATTGCTTTACTAAAAAAAGACTTGTGTGGAGAAGAGTTATAATTAGAACTACTGCCAAGTATTAGAAATTGTCTGTAAAGACTCATAATAGCCAGACTTGTTACATAAACCTAACGACAGTGATGTGGCCAAGGCTCTGCAAGCCCTTTAAGATACGCTGAATTATCGACGGCCTCAATTTGCTACTCCGAACCGGGCCATAAAAAAGCCATCCTAGTCATCTTGATTTTGCACAGAACTTTTGCAGTGAGCTCATTTTCTTCTTTTATCATTCTTTGAAATTGGTAAACATCAGCTCATCAGAAGATTAAAATAACTAGAAGAATCTTTTCTTTTTGATCACTCCAGCTGAATAGAAATTTTACTGTCCACAGAAAGCATGGGCCATAATTCCTTCTTTCTCATAAAACAATTGCTACCCACGGGTCTGCTAGCCAAGAGCCCCTGAACAACAGTTTACCTGCCCCAGTGGTTGTCACTCCTGGCTTGGCTGGAGGTATAAAGGGAGGCCAGTGCGAGGGATGTTTCTGAACCAATTCAAACATCCTTAAATTCTCCTTTAGAATTTCCTGGGGAGACACCAAAACAGTTGTAAACACTGCAGACTCACAACATTTCTAGTTGGCAATCTTTGACCCCAAACTGGTTGCCACGTGAAAACAGAGGCCTAGCAAATACACCCATCCTCTACTTCAACCATCTGAAGACCCAGCCATCTTCAATTCTAGATACTGTTTGGCCAGGAAGGAAGGACATTGTGGTGAGTATCTGATGAAGGCCAGCAGTCACAGCATGTTCTACATCATGAGGCAGAGTCCTTGTGCCAGATGCATGGGTCCTGCTCACTTTAGGGGTGAGATGTTCTTAAAGCGTTGGCTCCAAAGAAGTATCAGTCAAATTAAATCTGCCCCAAGAGACTATTGCTACATACTGGCATGGTTTCAGTGGCAGTCCAGAATGTATGGTATATATCCTAATTTAAATGGCATAGTCTTGGCCAGACATGATGGCTCACACCCGTAATCCCAGCACTTTGGGAGGCCAAGATGGGCAGATAACCTGGGATCAGGAGTATGAGACAAGCCTAGGCAATGTGGTGAAACCCCATCTCTACTAAAAATACAAAAATTAGCCGGGAGTGGTGGTGGACGCCTGTAATCCCAGCTACTTGGGAGGCTGAGGGAGGAGAATCGCTTGAACCTGGGAGACAGAGTTTGCAGTGAACCCTGATCCCACCACTGCAATCCATGCTGGGTGACAGAGTGAGATCACATCTCTAAAAAATACTGACCCAGCAGAAACCACTCGAAGCCGACCCCAGAGCAGTAACAGAAATAGGTGGCCCTAAAGTCACCAGCCATGCTGGGCTTTTCCTGTGAAGGATGGACATAGAGTCCACGGAGCAAACACACACCACTCACACACAGATACACGTGACCACACACCCCACACATACGTGCAACCACACACCACAGATGTGCACGTGACCACACACACCTCTATTCCCACCTGTCTCCTACACACAGTCCTTCTCAGCATTTTATTTTTAAAAATCTAAAACACACGGCACGTTGATTCTGCCACAGCTAGCCATTTGCCTGCATCTTTTATCACAGCACTGTCCCCCGCAGCATGATCTGGGCCCTTCAGAGCCTGCCCTGGGCATTTGCGTCACCGCAGTCTGACCGTGGGGCTCCAGTGCGGGGGACTCCCGCTTTGGCACCCATCTGTCTCTCTCACCCTCAGCTGCGAAGTGTTCCTGTCTCTCACTGGATCTCTCTTCTGTGCTCCACCCACCATCATTCCCATATGGGTAGCACCCTTGGACACAGAGTGCCTCCATTCTGAATGCTGCCCTAACCTCAGCTTGCGGGGGCCTCAGACCACACATTCTGCACACGGCCCTGTCCTTGGGGCCCAGTGCCCGGTGACCACAACTTACTTGTGCCGACGAGCCCCCAACCGGGGCTACGGAGGTGGAGAGGTGACACGGGCATGTGAGCTTCAGCAGGGATTTGTTGGCCTTGACTCTGCTGGGGTGGGCAGGAGGAGAGAAACTCATCTCAGCTTTGTTGGGGGCTGAGGACAGCGCTGGGGGCTGCAGTGTGTCCTGTAAGCACCACTGCAGTGGGGCCACGTGTCTCAGAACCTGGAGACCACCAGCTCCCGGGAGGTCGTGTGAGTGCTCCCAGGTTACTGCACAGTGGGAAATGGGAGGAGCTCCTCGTTTAAAGGAACATGACTCCTTCCCACTGGGACGCTGCAAAGCAGGGCCTCCTCCCACTGTGCAGGCCCCACACTAGACCAGTGCCTCAGCCAGGTCCTGACGGGTGATGGCAGATAGGAGACAGGTCTGATGAGCAGCTCCCACTAGGACAGAGAACAGCAAGTGGAGACTCACGCCGTGGACTTTTGCTCCAGAAACCACCACAGGAGCATACCAGGAAAACAAACCAAAAAAATCACAGAATCTTTGGAAGAAGCCACAGGCTGCTGAGAATTCCACAGGACAGGCAACAACTCTGCTGCTCTCTTCAAAGTGCCACCTCCTGGCTCGAGGCCAACCAGCTCAGGACATGACAGCAACTCATGACAGAACAACCCTGCTCCTAGGAAGGAGAAAACAAGAGCTGATTCCACCTCCTGCAACATCCAGAATAACCAGAGGTCCCAAGTCTATGTGACAACTTCACTGGTAGAATCACCAGCCTCCGAGAAAGTCAGCACAGTAAACCTATCCACAGCCGAGGACCCCCACAGAGTCCACTTCACTCCCCTGCCACCTCCACCAGAGCAGGTGCTGGCACCCACAGCTGGGAGAGCTGAAGGCGGATCACATCACAGGACTCTTTGCAGACATTCCCCAGAACCAGCCTGGAAGCCCTGATGGGTGGAGGGACCCAGAAGAACAATAACAATCACTGTTCTGTGGGTTGCAGGAAGCCTCATCCCTGGGAGAAGGGGGAGTGCACCAATCAAGTCACCACCGCATGGGACAAGAGAATCTGACCAGCAGCCCTTGAGTGCCAGGTTTTCTCACTGAAATAATCTACACAAAAAGAGTCTGTGGAGATTGAAAATGCACATGACCTTTGAGTCTTAGCCTCCAAAATAAAGTGACCTGCACAGCACAACACTGGCTCAAAGACGCTTTTGGAAAACCTGTTTGCAAAGCCAATCAGATGACTGTACAACCGTGTTACAGACAGATAAAACATTCCCGTGAAGCTCAGAAACTTACCCACATGAAGATGGACTCAGGGCATCATCTGTTTTCTGTGGGGAAGTGAAGGAAAATTCATAGGATGAACAAAGATGTTGCTGACATTGAACTTACTCATAAAATTCAAGTTCATTGCTAGTCAGTTCCGAGTAATGGTACTTCAAGGATGGGTGGATCTCAGGATAGGATCTCAGTGGTGGCACAGCACCCTTCCTCCCCATCCTCGTATTACGGGCTAAACTGTGTCCTCCTCCAAATTCGTAGGTCGATATTCTAACCAGTACCTCAGAATGTGACTGTGTGTGGAGACAGGGTCTTGAAAGAGTTAACTGATGTTAGATGAGGCTATTAGGGTGAGCCCTCTTCCAGTGACTGGTGTCCTCATAAGAAGGGGAGATTATGATAAAGACACAAACAGAGGGAAGACTGTGGGAGGACGCAGAGAGCAGGCGGCCATCTACAAGCCAAGGAGAGAAGCCTTGGGAGAAACCAACCCTGCAGACACCGTGCTCTGGGACTTCCAGCCTCCAGCTATGTGAGCAAATACATTTCTAGTTTCAGCCCTGTGTGTGGTTCCTGCTTGTGGACGCTCTAGCAAAGGAAAACACCTGCTCCATGCGCACCTGTGGTTTCAGTGCTTTGGGTAAGAACCTGGGAGAGGGAGTGCTGGGTCAGATGATAAGAGCTTTGCCAAACTCCTTGCTGATGTGGCATCATCATTCATCTCCATTAGCAGAGGATGAGACTTCCAGTTGTCCCACCTCTTCACCAACACTTGATATTGATCATCTTTTTAAAAATTATTATTTTTAGAGACAGGGTTTTACTGTGTTGCCCAGACTGGTCTCAAACTCCTGGCCTCAAGGGATCCTCCTGCCTCATGGGTCACCCAAAGCTCTGGGACATCAGGTGTGAACCACCATGCCTGGATGATGTCATTACTTCTTTTTCTTGTAGCCATTCTAAGAGGGGTACAGAAGTATCTTACTGTGGTTTAGCTTGTGGTTCCCTGATGTCAAATGATGTTGGGCACCATTTTGTGTGCTTTATTTCTCATCGATATTGTTGCCTTGGAGAAGACTATGCTCAACTCTTTTGCCCATTTAAAAACTGAGCTGTTTTCTTATTATTGAGTTTTCATGATTCTTTAAATATTCTGGATACAAGTGTATAACTTGCAAATATTTTATTTCAATCTGTGGCTTATGTTTTCATTCTCTTCATGGTGACAATTGAAGAAAAAAATTTTAATATTCAAAGTCACATTTATCCTTTTCTTCTGAAATCGTCTTTCTGGTGTCTATTTTAAAAATGCCTAACACAGGATCACAAAGATGTTCTGTAACTTTTCTAGAAATGTTGGTATCCCCTCTTACTATGAGGTCTGTGATGGATTCTGCATTGGTTTTCTATGAGGAGCTGAGCTGTGAATGGAAGTTTTAAAAACATAACCCAGATTTTTCATTGCTGGTGTACAGAGATGCGTGAGTGTGTATTTTAATATGTGCCCCACATCCTTGTTAAGCTGTTTTATTATCTTAACTAGGTTTGAAGACATACTTTTTAGGATTTTGCTGCCTGCAAATAAACATGGTTTTACTTTATGTTCTGTGTGCCTTCATTTTCCCTGCAGCATTGGGCTGGCCAGAATGTTCCTGCTAGGTCAGAAGTAGGGGGAAGGGGTGTCCTCGCCTGTCCCCAGCCTCGAGGAGACTGCCCTCAGCCTTTCACCAGGAAGTGTGACGTCAGGTACACAGAATGCTTTCCTATCATTCTGACGTTGCTGAGATTTTTAAAATCATGAATGGGCACTTGAAGGTAGCACACCTTTTCTGCACTGATTGGCATGATCACATGGTTACTGTTCTCTGTTGTACTAACGTGCTGAGCTACAGTCACTAATGTCTGGGCCTGAAGCCCCTGTGGCACCCCTGGAGTAAGAGCACCTGGCCACAGTGCGTGGCCTGCCCTGTGCTGCTGGGTTTGGTTTGCCAGGGTCTCATCAGTGATCCTTGCCTGTGTTTCTGGAGTTTAATGGCTTATAAATATCTGGCTTTGGTGTCAGGTTGATACTGTCATTGCCGGATCAGTTGGGAAGTGTTGCTTCCTTCTCCGTTTTCTGAAAGAGTGTGTATGTAGTTGGTATTACATTTTTTCTTAAAATCTTTGCTAGAATTTATCCATGAAGACTTCGGGGCCTGGAAATTTTTTTTCACTGGAAGATTTCTAATCAATAGTTCAGTCTCTTGGCTGTTCTATGTCTATTGAGATTCTCTGTGTCTTCCTGAGTTAGTTATAATAATTTGTGTCACTTAACTGGAAAAGAAACTAACTTCCTTAAGTTAAAAAGCATTGTTTCAGGCCAGGCACAGCAGCTCACACCTGCAATCCCAGCACTCTGGGAGGCCAAGGTGGGAGGATAACTTGAGGCAGAAGTTCCAGACCAGCCTGGCATGTCAAAACCACGTCTCTATTAAAAATTCAAAAATTAGCTGGATGTAGCGTGATCTGTGATCCCAGCTAGTTGGGAGGCTGAGGCAGGCAAATTGTTTGAACCCAGAGTCAGAGGCCGCAGTGAGCTGAGATCTCACCACTTCACTCCAGCCTGGACAACAGAGTAAGATTCTGTCTCAAAACAAAACAAAACAAAACCCGCAAAAAGCATACTTCTGTGTGCTAACACTATGGCTGGTAAAGAGAAAAAAAAAGCATATTTCAACCTTAGGAGATTGATAATGAAGTATAGAAATGTTTAAGACACTCAGTTCCATTACTATTTTTGCACTAGGAAGTCATCTGTGCATGTTGGGTATTTATGTTCACAAAGACACATCCCTGCACACACCCTCACACACAGACACAGTCACAGCGGAGTCCATGGGCCACACCAGCACGGAAGCACAGGGGCGTGGCTGAGAGCTCCCAGCCACAGAGCGACTTGGACATTGCCCCAGACCTTGACAAATGGAGAAGAGAGACAGGCGGTACCTGGAGATAGCCTTCCCCTATTTGCACGGACGGATCTTTCCTCTCTGCTTGGTACGTCGATTTTGACCTCTCTTCCTCTTCACGGGTCTGAGTGTGATAATCAAGGGTGGTCATCTTCTTGACCTCTAGACAGGAGAAGGGAGGAACAGGACAAGTCACCCACCCTGCCGCTTTGCACTATGCCCACACGACAGTTCAGCAGGGCGGCCAGCACCCCACCTACCCACCAGGGAGTGCTGCTCTGCCCACCACCCAGGCCCTGTGAGGCCAGGGTGGGTGCAGGCACCTTGAGGGCCCAGCTCTGCAGCTGATTGATGGTCAGCAAGAGGAGTCTGAAGGTGTTAGCTGGGGACCGGCGCTGGCCTGCGTCCCGCTGCCTGCCAAGGCCTCACTGAGCTGCATTGTCAGTGGGGTCAGAAGAGAAGGGGCCTCTCATGGGCCCGGGTCCCCCGACACCATGCAGCCTGAGAGGTTGCTCTGCATCCCCCGGAGATCGCTGACGGGGTATGAGGCCAGCTCCGGAGGGGCCGCTCTGTCTGAGGGTGCAGTGCCCTGTGGGGGTCCTTACATCTGGACAATGGATGGGTACACTCTGGAGGAGGCACAGAGACTCCGAAGTCAGAGGACCATGCAGTGCAGCAGCCACCCCTAGGAGTTGGCCGGTGGGTCCTGGGACCACACACTCCTGCAGGTGCTCAGAGCCCCAGGCCCAGGAGGTGAACACAAGTGCCACTCAGCACAGCCTCTGATGGGGCTAAGGTTACCAACCCTGCAGCCCTGCACAGCATCCACAGACGGCTCAGCAGGGTAGCCAGCACCCCACCCACTCGGCTGGCCCTGCGCGCAGCAAAACAGCCCAGGGAAGCAAAGCAGAACTCGAGATGCCCGTTTGTCTAAGAGAGTCGTGTTAATAAAATGGGCTCTGCACCGATTTCAGCCACGCGCTTCCATGGAGGGATCAAACTCTCCATGCCGCTTTCCTGAAACACCAGCACCGTGAGAGCCCACGGCTCGTGATTATTACTGGAGAGCCGGGTGGCCACCCACAGAGGCCTATTTGCAGTGAGGAGCAGATGGCGGTGGGCACCCTGCAGAGCTGCCTGCAGAGGCACAGCCCCGTCACCTGCAGTGTTTTGGGTGCTCCACCCTGGCCCGATCCTGAGCCACTCGACGTGGCTCTAGCTAGTCCTCCACACCCCCCAGAACCTGTCGTGGTTTCAGCACACAACCTCACGCTTGTTTATATTTGAATTAAAATATATGTTCTTTTGCCCAGATTTGCAGGAACACCATCAAAAGCACATCTTCCATGTGTCCTGTGCTCCCGGGGGCTGTGTGGTGCGGGCAAGCTCCATAGAAACAGTTAACCTGAGTGTCATGGTGACCTCGAGGGCTTGCAGGGCAGCCACGGAACCTCCAGGCAGGGCCAGGCTTTCTAGTGCAGCCAGTACTCTCTGGCCGGCCGGGCGATGTGGGGAAGGCTGTGCTTCCTGGACCTCATCCAAGAGGTTTTCTCCGCTGTCTGCTGTGCACGTGGCTCCCACCCACCTCTGGAAGGCAATCCCACATCACACGCCTGCCCAGGAGATCACGTCCTCGCCATGCATACTGAGGACTCATCAAGGTCTGTCCTCCAAGCTTCAAAACAGTCTGAGTGAGGAGCTGCTTCTGACCCGGCTCCCCACAGCCTCCTATGGGGCTCAGGCAGAGCAGGGGCCATACCTGACACCTGCCCACAGCTGAACAGAACACACACGCATGCCAGGGTGCACCTCCAGGAGCCTGCCTGGGAACTGGCAACCTTGCCCTGAGGGCCACCCTCCACAGCTATCTCAACCTCATGTAACAGGAGGCAGATGACCCATCAGGCCCCCAGATGAGAGCACAGCCCGGTGCCCCAGTGGATGACTCTCCAGGGACCCTGGCAGAGACCCAGCTCAGAGGTGGTGGCCTCCTGACCACAGAAGCTGAGGTGATGAAGTGCTGTTCTGAGCAGCTACATTTTGGGGCAGTTTTACCACAACTAACAATAATCCTCCAACGTTGTCCTGGAACTCTGTTCTTTGAATCAACACATTCAGCCCTGGCTCCGTCAGGATCTGAGAGGCCCCTGGCCCTCGTTCAGCTCACAGAAGCACCCACTCCCAGGCACCAGGGGCCCACGAAGATCCTCACAGCGACCTCAGTGGGCCTTTAAATGCCGTTGGTTTTGAGTCCAGGACAGTTCCCAGCCCACCCTTCCTTGTGTCTGCAAGCTTGCCATGACATCTGGATGATCGACAAGGCTGCCTGCCAGCTCCCCGGCCCTGGCTTCTCTCCAGGCTGTCGCACAAGGTGGGCGGCACTCCTCACTGCCTGCCCTGCCTACATACAGACCCTTCGGGAAGCGCCTCAGCTCCTCACTGCCCCCATACCCGCCGCTGCACCCTCCCACCGCCTGAGGTGCGGGCCAGCTTCTCCACAGCACGCGGCCATCCACACATTCACGTCTGGTTCTTTGTCCCCACCCTGCAGCGTGCAGGTGACCACGCCCAGTCCACAGGAGCCTCAGCCCCCATGCACTCGGCACACAGTGGGTATTTCCCTGATTTTAACCTGGGAATACGTTTTGTGCACAAAGTTGGAAAAAACTGACAAGTGCAGACTTTGTATCCAGGGCATTCGGGGCATCCATTCACCTGTGGCATGAGTGGAAAAGACCACGTGGGCCCCAAGACGCACCCCGTGGACAGCCTGAGCCCGGCTGTCTCGTGTTGTGGGGGACTTGCTCGACTCTGGGCATCTGAGGGGGAGAGATTTCCTGATAAGGAGAGATGGTAAATTCTGGGTGAGATGAAACTCCAGAAAAGCCTTCAAAAAATTTAAACAGAGAGATTTCTAGATAATTCTAGAAAGTACTTTAAAAACTATTCCTGATTCTAAGAGGGGTGGAGAGTTTTGAAGGAGGCCCAAATGACCCTCACTCTGAAGGGTTTAAGCTGCAGGAAGGGGCGGCCCGTGACCTTCTATGAGGTAGACCTGCATCTCCGTGAAGTCATGGCTGAGGCTTCCGTTCCATTCCATTCAGTAAACATACCCCAAGCACCTGCTCGATGCAGGCACCGGCCTTGACACCTGGAACTAAAACTGAAAGCATCACACTCAGCATTGCGTCCGTAGGGTTTCACCTAGTCATCTTCATTGCACTTTCTTCCTTTTTTTCCCGAGACAGAGTGTTGCTCTGTCACCTAGGCTGGAGGGCAGAGGTGTGATCTCAGCTCACTGCAACCTCTGCCTCCCAGCTTCAAGCAATTCTCCTGCCTCAGCCTCCCGAGTAGCTGGGATTACAGGTGTCTGCCACCACACACGGCTAATGTTTTTTCATTTGTATTTTTAGTAGAGATGGGGGTTTCACCATGTTGGCCAGGCTGATCTTCATCTCCTGACTTTGTGATCCCCCCACCTTGGCCTCTCAAAGTGCTGGGATTACAGGCATGCACCACTGCACCTGGCCCACTGCACTTTCATTAAAAAACAATTCAAGCCTCAGGCAAGACAACAGTGACTGCTGCTAGAAAACATTCCCAGCGCTGTGTGCCACAGTGGGTTGTGGGGTAACCTGTAGTTTGAATAGGAGCTCTTGGTGGGGCGTGCTCATTCTGAGCTGGGCCTTCTCGCCACAGCTGCAGGCAGGGGCTGTTCCAGAGATGGACTGGTGTAGGTGGGCCCACCCCACTCCCTCCGCTCTGACCTGGGGTTGGCCAGGCTGTCAGGAACAGGGCATTCTCGGGGGCTGGGCCTGGACACACTCTGCTGCCCGTGCCCAGAGACACCCCCTGAGATGCCGCAGCCCAGGGCCACCACTGCCCAGAGAATGAAAGACACTTTATGACTGGCCCGCCATGACCAAACAACTGGTGTCAGGAGGGGGGAGGTGGCTGTTCTTCCAACAACAGGCTTCCTTGGGGGTGGGGAGGAGGTTGCCCTCTCTCGTGCAGCAACATGACTGACTGCCTGCCACTGTGCCAGAGGTAAGACAAGATGCAGCAGGACCAGCAGCTCTCACCTCCACCACCTGCCGCTGTGCCCGCC
>CAUYLG010065689.1:0-68743 GCA_963573385.1 Cacajao melanocephalus
TGGCTGAGACCACAGGCATGCACTACCACTCCTGGCTACATTTTTTTATTTTTATTTTTTGTTGAGACAGGGTTTCACCATGTTGCCCAGGCTGGTCTCGAACTCCTGAGCTCTAGTGATACTCCTGCCTTGATCTCCCAAAGTGCTAGGATTACAGATGTGAGCCACTGTGCCTGGCCACAAACTGTTTTTTAAACACAAGTTGATTGCCATTGTTAGTGAGTTACATGGATTATTTTCCTGTTCAAACTTTACCTTTAATATCAATTATAAGGCAGCAATGCCTAGTGGTTAGGACCACAGACTCTGTAGCCAGACTGTGCTCTTTGGTTCAAATACAAGCTCTGTCATATTCTGGTTTTATGACATTGGGTAAGTTACCTAACCTTTAAAAATGAGGACAATTGTACCTACATGATATAATTGCTTTTTTGACTTTTAAGTTCAGGGCTACAAGTGCATGTTTTTAGATAGGTAAACTTGTGTCATGGGGGTTTGTTGTACAAATTATTTCATCATGCAGGAATTAAGCCATTAGTTAATTTTCCTGATCCTCTCACTCCTCCCACTCTCTGAAAAGCCCCAGTGTGTGTTGTTCCCCTCCAGGTGTCCATGTGTTATCATTTAGCTTCCATTTATAAGTGAGAATATGCAGTATTTGGTTTTCTGTTCCTGGGTTTGCTGAAGATAACGGCCTCCAGCTCCATCTATGTCCCTGCAAAGGAATTATCTCATTCTTTTTTATGGCCGCATAGTATTCCATGATGTATACGTATATAGAATCAACCTAAATGACCATCAATGATAGACTAGATAGAGAAGATAGGATTCTTATTAGAACTAAATGAATTCATACTTATAAATTGCTTAGATCAATGGCTGGCAAATAATACTATAATAGAGTTTATTAAGTTGACAAATAGAAAATATCTTCTTAGAGCAGGTTAACATGGAAAAACTGTAGTTATTACAAAATCTGGTTAAATTGCAATAAATACAATTATAAATTTTTCTGTCAAAAAACTGGATAAGTCCCAGAAAAATAAAACATCTTACCTAAATGAAACGGGAAAAGTTCCCTTGTCCCCCTCGCAGGGCACACGATGCAGGTGTGGCTCACTTCTTCAGTGCCCGGCTGCTCAAACCTCTAGGGAGCATACGAACGGGCAGACTATGGGGCTCCAACCCCACAATAGTCTCTAGCAGTCAATGTTTACAGCTGAAGCCCCAACGGGCCCGTGTTACAGGTTGCTCTTTTAGTTTAGCCATTGATAGGCGGCTTGTGTTAGCGCAACTAGACCCCTGCCTTATCGCAAGAACAGAGGGCTTTCTGTATCCCAGGGTTCTTGCCTTGCTGTACCTGAAGAATCAGATCACACATTGGCTTGGAGAATGAGTACAAGATTTTATTAAGTGGAATAGCTCTCAGCAGATGAGGGAGCCAGAAGGGAGATGATTTTCCCCTGGAGTTGGGCCATTCAGTAGCCCAGGCTCTTCTCCAACTGCCCCAGCCAAGCTCCACGTCGTTCTGCCGGTCGGTGGCCTGATGGTGTGTCAGAGCCTGTCAGTTCGCTCCTCTCAACATCCAGTCGCCTGTGTGTTCCCCCACTGATGTGCCCCTCTCGACATCCAGCCACGGTTTCTTCTTCTCCCAATGTTTTCCCTGGACGTCCAGCCACTTGTGTCTTCAAATGTGCTCCCCGCGATGTCCAGGCGCCTGTGTGTTCCTCCGCTGATGTGTTCCTCCGCTGATTGATGTGTGCTGCTCGACATCCAGCTGCCTATGTCTTCTTCCGCTGAAGTGTTCCTTTGGACGTCCAGCCGCTTGTGTGTCTGCGGGCTGGGGTATGGGGTTTTTATAGGCACGGGATGGGGGCGTGGCAGGCCAGAGTGGTCTTGGGAAATGCAACACTTGGGCAGGAAAACAATAATGCCTGTCTTCACCTAGGTTCGTTGGCACAGGCCTGGGGGTGGAGCCTTAGCCGGGGACCACATCCTCTTGTACCCAGCATTCCCTGCCCACTTCCATATCATTTAAAGGGACCATGCCTTTCCCTTCCCAGCACTTCCGTATCATAAGGATCTAAAAACTGGCAAAACTGGTACGCAAATTCGTTTACATAAAACACTGCCTAAGAGGAACAAGCATATCCCTTCCATCCTATTGCTTCCGGAATACAAAACAAGCAACCACCAAAGAACAACAACAAAAAGGCAAGGAAATGGGTTGAGGTTCCATCGTTTTTTCCCTGACAACATGGGCCAGTGCTTATCTACATAGCTGGGGAAGTGGGGGATGGAGAGAGATTTGTTAAAGGATGCAAAATTGCAGCTAGACAGGAGGAATATCTACTGTTCTCTGCCACTGTTGGATGACTATAGCTAACAATAGTATATAGTTTCAAATAGGTAGAAATAAAATTTTGAACGTTCTCAGCACAAAGAAATGATAAACGTTTGCAGTGGTGGATATACTAAGTATCCTGGTCTGATCACTCTACACTATATGTATTGAAACCTCACTATGTACCCCATAAATATATATAATTATGAGTCAACTAACAAAAGTATTTGATGTAGCCCCTCCCTTCTCCTGCCTCTCTCTTTCTTATTAACAGCAACTGAAGGTGCAAACAGACCTAAGGGAATTCCACCAGGTAAAGGGTTGAGAGGGCTCAGAGTCTGTTATATTACTACAAAGAGCATAACTGACATGATGGTGAAGCCAAAGGGGATAACTGGTTCCTCTGTCCTTGTTAATAATTCAACACTGCCAATAATTAGATTATTTCTCTGGTGATTTCATTCCACTGACTCTGAATTCAGAGGAATTATAAAAGAAAATAGTCTTTCTTCTGATGTTTTCTTGCAGAAGTTGTTTTTTATTTTATATTTAAATCTATGATCCATTTTGAGTTAATTTTTGCATATGCTGTGAAATCTGGATTAAAATTTCTCTTTTCATTTTTTTGGCATAGAATATCCAATTGTTCTAGCACCATTTATTGAAAGAAAGACTTTTTTTTTTTAACCATGGAACTGCCTTTGTATCTTTGTAAAAAATTAATTGTCCACATATGTGAGTGTGAGTCTATTTCTGGAATCTCTGTTCTGTTCCACTGAGCTGTTTGTGTATCTTCATGCCATTTCCACACTGATTACTTTTGCTTTATAATAAAACTTAAAATCGGACAGAGTCAGTTCTCCAACTTTGTTTTTCGTTTTCAACTTGTTTGGCTAATTTAGATCTTTTGCATTTTCATATAAAGTTTAGAATTGGCTTGTCAATTTCTATACACAAAAAAAGCCAGCTGGGATTTTTATTAGGATTTCACTAACTATAGATCAACTTGGAGAGAATGGACATCTTAACATTGAGTCTTCAGAGCCGTGAACATGGCATTTGTATCTATTTAGATCAAGCTTGTCCAACCCATGTCCTGTGGGCTGCATGCAGCCTATAATGGCTTTGAATGTGGCCCAACACAAATTTGTAAACTTTCTTAAAACATTATAAGATATTTTTGGTGATTTTTTTTTTAGATCACCAGCTATCAGTAGTGTTAAGTGTATTTTATGTGTGGCCCAAGGAAAGTCTTCTTCTTCCAATATGGCCCAGAGAAGCCAAAAGATTGGATACCCTTGATTTAGATCTTCTATAATTTATCTCATCAATGTTTGATAGTTTTCAGAGTGCAAGTCTTGCATATTTCTGTCAAATTTTTTCCTAAGTATGTCATATTTTTGGAAGCTATTTTAAATGGTATTGTTTGTAAATTTCAACTTCTGATCATTGTTAATATATTAAAGTACAATACATTTTTGTATACAATCTTGTATTCTGCAACCTTGCTAAATTCACTTACTATTAGCTTTAATTTATTTTTTTTTGAGAGGGAGTAAAATACCATCAGATTTTCTATGTAGGTACCCATGTCATCTGCAAATAAAAACAATTTTATGTCTTCCTTTTATTCTGGACAGAGTTTATTTCTTGGCTGATTGCACTGACTAAGAACCTTCAGCACAATGTGGATAGCAGGAGTGAGAACAGACATCACTGTCTTGTTCTTGGTCATAGGAGAAAACACTTAATCTTCTACCATTATGTATGTTTGCTATAGGTTTTAGTAGATGCCCTTCAGCAGGATGAAGAGGACTCCTTTTATTCCTAATTATTGAGAAATTGGTTTTTAAAAATCAGGAATGAATGCTGGATTTTGTCAAATGCTTTTACTCCATCCGTTGAGATTATAATTTTTTTTTCTTGTTTAGTTTGTTAATATGATCAATCACATTGATTTTCTAATGTTAAACCAACTCTGCATTTCTAGACTAAATCCTACATGGCCTCATTGTATTTTTCTTCTAATTATTACTGAATTATTTTTGCTGAAATTCTATTTAGAATTTTTATCTACATGTTATACCAATTTTTAATAAAGGGATATAGCTATCTCCAACTGTAATTTTGGATTTGTCTATTTCTCTTTCTCTTTGCAATTTTTTTTCTTTTTTTTTTTTTTTTTTTGACTACTCCTGCAGAGCAGGGCTACCCCAAAGGCAGTATGTTGAGAGTTGCCTCTCTTTGCAATTCCATTAATTTCTGCTTCATTCATTTTGAAGCTTTATTTCTAGGTATATAAATAATTATGATTTTTGTTTGTTTGTTTTAAGGAACAGAGAATTTAATAGGCAAGAAGACAGAAGGAAGAAGCTCCCCCATACAGAGACAGATGGAAGGGAGCACCAAAGCTGAAAGAGGAGGTACCTACGTGTGATGGACACCAGCCAGGTATATATGCAGAGGCTGGAGGAGTCGATGTCTGATTTGCATAGGGCTCAGGGGATTGGTTTGACCAGGCATATCATTCAGGTAGCCCATGAAAAGACTGGCCCTCCCACCCAGCCTTTTAATATGCAAATACAGAGCACCGTGGATGTTCTACACACGTGGGGATATGTGGGGGTGGCCATGTTGCCAGGAACATGTGGGCAAAAGGCAAGAAGACCACAGGAATCACCATTTTGGGTGGACCCCGTTTCTAATGACCTGCATTTGCATATCAAAAGTTGCTGGCCTGGCTCTAAGAGCTGGGGCTTTATAAGAAACTTTTCTGGAGATGCTTTAAAAAGTGAAAACTTCCCAAGGACCTCTTTTCCTCTCTACCTGTTTAAAATAACCTCTTAATAACTCCTACAACATTCCCTCCTGTGGAGATGCCACACTAACTGCTGTTAGAGGGTTTTGGGCGACGACTCTTTCTGGCTACTTCCTGCTGAAAAGAGGCATCCAATGGGGAACAATAGCTAGGACTCCTTCTGAGGTGGATCTAAGGGTCCTCAGAAGAATGACATGTCCATGTGTGATTCAGTTTACAGCACCATTTGGAGTTTGCTTCTAAGCGAGAAGAAACCAGTTGTAGTACTGAGTATAGAGGGTCCAAATGTTCATACAAGACATATAACCAAAAGAGAGCTTAATAAAGGGGCTAACCAATTTCATAAAAAAGATTGGAATTCATCAAAGAGGGATTGTAGCCACCTGGGGCATTTTCCCTGAGCCTGTCAATAATTTTGATTTGATCTTTGAGTACCTGTAGATTTTCCTCTACTTTACTAGAGGTGTTGATCCAAAAGCAGCATGTTTCACTTAAAAGTGCATCACTAAACCCAATAAAAAGTCCTAGCAGACTCAGTGATAGTAAAACTTTCATGCTTCCTTTTTGTCAACTGTTATCTCTGCTTTAAGGCTAATAATTAAGCAAAATATTACTTCAATGGAAACTCTCTGTTAAATATTTCAGTTAGAAGGTGCTACCGTGTATAACCCTACTGCAAATAGTGGAGTGAGCATAGCAATTCCCACAAATGTGGTGTAGTAGATAATTTCCGTCTAAAATTTTACTTGCCAAGATATAGAATTCCCCTTTGGGGTCTATGAAGTTCCTTGGTTTTATTTTCCCAAACAAACTTTCGAGTTATGGGCACCTTACTTTCATTACCTGACAGAATTTGCAAGATAATTGCCCAGAACTAGCATACTAATTCACATTTTTACATTACTCATCCCTTTTTTCCCCAAGCTACAGAAGATCACCACTTGATTCACAGGAACAAGCAGAGTTAGTCTCAAATGTAGGCAAAAAGTTTAAAAACAATTAAAAAGACTAGGATTTAATGACAAATGTATGATAAGCTTTGGAGCAAAATTTTTCTCTCCAGTCCTTATTTTTGGCAAAAACTAATTATGAATAAACTTTAGTCTCATACTTGGAAGACACCTCAGAGCTTTGAGGCCTGTTAGAAAGTGACATTCTTTACTCACCACAGGTTAGGAACTGTGTGCGGGGACTGTACAGACAAGGTATGAGGCCAGTTCTCCCCAAGGGATTTTATTGACTCTGCATGTCAAACGTGATTCCTTAAAAAGAAACACACCCTTTCAGTCAAAGCCTTGGTAAAATAACAAGTTTTTCCAATTTTGTCCTGTTGACAAAGAAAAATGGATTCTTTTTGCACGGATGCAAACAATTATATTGCCATAAGTTAAGAGTACTCCCAGATAGTTTCCAAATTTTAGAGGAACCAGGCAGAGAAAAATAAACATGCTCCAAATTTTGTTCATAGGAGTATACCTTAATTATTAAAAGCCACAAATAGTTTAAAATAAGTTTCCTTGACTCTGAAAAACAAAACAAGGATTAGCAATATTCCAAGCAAAAGTTAAAAAGTTTGCTTTAACTTTCTGAGTGCAGTCCATTTATTTAACTCTTGTTTTGCTTAGTATTTGTGACATGTTAGTTCTTTATGAGTCCCATACATTCTTTCTGTATTCCAATGTTACAATCTTCAAGGTTATTAAAAACCTGTATTTGCGAATACCTGTTATAGTCTTTAGTATAGCTTGATTTTAGACCATCTTTTGAGAAAGAACAAAGTAAGACAACAGTTGTCTGCAAATGGCAACATTTCCAGGATAGTTACAGTTAAAAACATGACTGACAAAGAGGTTTGTTTATCTCTGTGGTTTACAATAACTTTACCCTTAATTATGATTGATAGCATATACCTAGACATTAGAATTTTAGAAATCCTATACAGTTTTGAACATACATTAGTATTATTCACCAAAATATAACTTAAAGAAGATTGGACATCATTTTGGCAATCTCATGTGCCACAAATTAGTTTGCCCAAATGGTGACTTAAAAGGCAAAAACCTTTTATTAGCCTTTATTATGACATAAAAATCCTGTTTAAAGTCACGTATTTGCACATTTTCAGAAGTTTCCTCTGTTGTTGATTTCCAGTTTCATACCACCGTGACTGGGAAAAAATACTTGATATAATTTTAATCTCTTTAATTTTGTTAAGACCTCTTTTGTGGCCTAACATATGACCTATCCAAGAGAATGTTCCATGTACACTTCAGAAGAATATGTATTCTATTGCTGTTAGATGAAATAGTCTGTGTGTGTCATGAGGTTCATCTGCTCTAAAGTATAGTTGAAGTCCAATATTTACTTATTGATTTTCTGCTGAAAAATCTGCTCATTGTCAAAAGTGGGTTACTAAACTCTCCCATTATTATTGCATTACAGTCTGTCTCTCAGATTCCTCAATATTTGCTTTATATATTTAGGTGCATTGCTAGTGAGTGCATGTATGTTTACAATTGTTATATCCTCTTGATTAATTGACTTCTTTTTGTTATATGATGACCTTCATTGTCTCTTCATATAGTTTATTATTTATAGTCTATATTGTCTGATATAAGTATATCTACCCTTGCTCTCTTTTGAGTTTCATTTGCACAGAATGTGTTTTTCTGTCCTTTCACTTACAAGCTGTGTGTTTACTTAAAGGTGAAATGAGTCTCTTGTAGGCAGCAGATAGTTAGATTTTGAAAAAAAATCCTTTCCGCCACTCCATGTCTTTTGATTGGAGAATTTAATCCATTTACATCCAAAATTATTACTGGTAACTAGGGACTTACTACTGTTATTTTTGCAATTGTTTTATAGATTCTTTTTTTTTTTTTCTTTCTTGGAGTCTTCCTTTATGATTTGATGGTTTTCTGTAGAAGTAAAATTTGCATTAAAAAAAAAACTCACTCGTTTTTGTAATTCCAGCACCTTGCACAATGCTAGTATACTTCAGGCACTCATTGTTTGTTGAATTAAAAGGAAATACTTCAAATCATGTTTAAAACCACAGTTACCTTTTGCTTCTCTTTTCCTCAATCAATATTGGTTCTTCTTATATAATTATGTTTATAATTATCCTTTCTTGTGAGTCTTATTAACTCAATTTTAGTTCAGACCTTTTTAGCCTCAAATCTTTATCAATGCTAAGCTTCAAAAATGCCTCCAGCTTTTCAGGGACTCTTCATTACTCCTTTCATGAATACTTTGTCCTCAAGGCTAATATCAAGCCACTTTGATCACTTTGATGCTACTATGTATAGGTTAATACTGCATCCCACTGGCATTAAGGGCTCTGCGATCTGATACTTTCCAACATATGCAGCCTGGTCTATTTCCTAACTTCCCCAGACAATAGGAAAAATTTATGTTTCAGTGGAAAACTAGAGCATATCTCTCAAGGGGTAATCTGATTCTGAGTCTGTGAGAGTTCTGTACCTTTCAGTGCCTTGAAGCTATTTTCAAACATTGTAAATGGCAGATAAATAATAGCAATGCAAAATAATTCTTGTCTATAGATCCAAAACTGTCCAGTGAAGGTTCAGTTGACTTCCCTCCCTCATGTGGAAGAAGCCAGTTTTGTCTCTGATTGCACATTCATTTCAATGTTCCTGATTTATGAATGTGTCTGTTTTGGATTTTCTTCAGAACTTGTAACATCCCTCATTAATAATAAGTTAAGTAAACTTTTTAACATATATTTATTTTATATCTGTATATTGTTCTGATGATGATGTTTTATACGTTTCTTAAGCTATCCTCATTCATTTTCACTCTTTTTGTGTTTACTCCTCAGATTAAATGGTTTTCTGTGACCTCTCTTCAAGTTCACTAATCCTTTCTTCTGCTTGATTTAGTCTACTGTTAAACCTCTCCATTAAAATTTTCAGTTGAGTTATTGTACTCTTAAGCTCTATGATTTCTACTTGGGACTTTGTAATATTATCTGTCTCTGTGTTGAAATATTCACTTTATTTATGCATTGCTTTTCTGATCTTGGGGAGCATCTTTATGGCAGTCCTTTTGAATTCTCTGCCAGGTAAAGCACATATTTTTATTTCTTTAGGGTTAGCTTCTGAAGATTTATTCTTTTATTTGGAAGATATTTCTGTTTCTTCATTTTCTTTGACTCTGAATTTCTGTGCATTAGGTGATACAATCACCTCTCCTACTCTCACTAGATTAGCTGCTTGTAGAAGATGGTTCTCGCCAATCAGCCTAACCAGAGATTCTAGATGCCTCTAAAGTCTATGCACATGCTCAGCCTACTGTGCTTGATCTTAGTGACCCCCAGGAGATTACAATGAGACCAACCGTGTTAGTATGAGACAGGTGAGATAGAAGTCAGTTCCTTGGGATGCAGCTGGAAATGTTTAGGTGTTACATGTGTGCTCTGGTTCCTTTTTTCCATAGGGAGAAGCTGAGAACCAGAGTTTATCTCTGATTCATTCTAACTACTCCAAGGAGACAGTCTATGACAGATGTCTGCATGCTCATTTAGACAATACTTTCTGAACCTAGAATGATAGCCCCTGAATATTCAAGTTTAAAAATCACCCTTTTGTTCTCTGTGGTCTAGGAATACTCAGAAATGAAGAGCACTATCAGCTCCCAGAGCTAGGTGAAGCTAGGTGACTTAGTAGCCAGGCCCTTGGGTGGGATTTGTAAAAGTTGAGGTGATCAATGCATGTACAAACTCTTTCTGGGAAGACTGCAGACCTGGATTTAATACTGGAGCAAGCCATGGAAGAAGGTGCCGGCAGTCCCCACCCTCCTATTCAGGCTTGCTAAGGTCTCACAAACTTCTTTCAGTGAAAAATCTGCAGGCCTAGATTTATTGCTGGAACAAGCTGGGAAAGAAGGTGCAGGAAAGTGTTGTCCCCCTTATTCAGGCTTGAAGAGGTTTATTCTTTTATCTGCACTGTAGGCTCCCAGGTGCTAATTAGAAGCTGAAATATAGGGGAACTGCTGAAAACTTGTGCAGACAAACCCCTTTCTGCAAGAAGCTGGAAGCTGGACTATATTTGGGGGCTGCAGCTTCTGAGAATATTCTCGCAGTTCAAAACTACCTCTTTGTATTTCAAGGAAATTCTCCAGTGCAGAGACTCTGCTGCTCCCCAAGCAAGGTAATTTTGAGGCAGAAAAAATGGGTCTGGAGGCAGGGAACATAAGGCCGATTTCCACTTCAGTTATGACAGAAAATATCCTCTCCATAGGGCATACACTGAGTAAATGTCTTTGTAACTTTACTTCATCCTCTTCATTTACATAGGGTGTACCCCCAAGTGGAGGGTATTTAAACTCACAAAAACTCTGTAACAAGGCTTTTGAGCACCTATGCTCGGGCCCGCTCCCACACTGTGGAGTGTACTTTCATTTTCAATAAATCCCTTCGTTCCTTCCTTGCTTTGTTTATGCTTTTTGTCCAATTCTTTGTTCAAGGCGCCAAGAACCTGGACACCCTCCACCGTTAACATATTTTGGGGAGCCAGCCTGGAGGAAGAGGTAAGTCCAAAGTTTGGATTTATTCTTCTCCTTTCTCCTTTTTCTTTCTGCTCCATACGGGGAATGTCTCTGTCCCTCTCTCTCTCTCTCTCTCCCTCCCTCTTTCCTTTTCCAACCGAGACCCTTGGTGGGCAGCACCTAAACATGCAAGCAACTGCAGGTTTCGGGCCATGGTCAGTGAAACTAAGGGGTTTCCATGTGAAGAAGCCTGACTGCCATTGCCCAGTTAGCTTAAGGGACCAGAGTCTTCTTAATATTTTTCCTCCTCTTTTTCAGTCTTTCAGTGGCTGTTTCCTAGTACCTCCTTGGAAATTGAGGGCAATTGTCTGGCATCACTCCCTGATACTATCTGAAGGCCTAGAAATGAATGGGAATAATTGCTCTGCCTCGAAGCGGGAAGGATTTTTTTTTCTAGTCTTTTCCGTGCATGCAGTCCCTGATCCCTACATACAGTGCAGCTCCAAGCAAACTTGCGTATGTTTTAGGAGACTTAAACCTTCTTTTCATATGCTAAATTCTTCTCTTATCATACTCAACTGGCTATAGAACAAAATGGCCTACCCAGCATCCAGTTCTCATTATAGTTCATGGCTATTCCTATAAAGCTCATAGTATGCTCTGGAGGGAAAAACCTGCAGAGGTGTCCACCTAAGACCAGAGACGTCTGGCACTTTAAGATTGGACCCCACAGGAGGACGCTCTGTGGGTTCTGCATACCCCAACCACTCCAAAGAGGACACTCTTGGCAGAGGTTCTGAGATCTAGTGTTAAGCCTTCCTTGGAATTTTCTCTTGCAGTTGCAGTGCTGCTTGGCCCCAACATTGTTTGAAATCTGGAGTTTACTGCTGACTGGGAAAGTGGGATTGCTCTGCATGTTTCCAGGCCTCTGTGCTGTGATTCTAAGCAGGGGGCTGGTTAATGTGTGGCACCCTCCTTGGGTATGGTTTGGCCCCAGTGCTCTTTGGAGTCTGAGGAGGTTTAGCTCTTAAAAATCAAACTGCAGTGTGTTAGCCCTGTCACTCTGTAAAGAGATCACCAGGCAGGCTTTGTGTGGGCAATCAGGCCTTTTTATTTTGCACTTAGGTGTAAGTGGGCTGAGTCAGAGAGGAGTTAGGCGAGGGGCGTAGGAATGGGGACTGGTTATATAGGTTGAAGCAAATTGTAAGTTAAAGGTGGAATCTATTTTAGGGAGAGGGAGGGTGTCACAGGATGCATGGTCACAAGGGTAGGGGTTATCTATTACAAACAGGCATGGTCATAAGGGTGGGGGTTATTGGTTGCAAGTAGAGGGGAGGGTGAGATAAATTACATAATTACAGAGGTGGAGGTCTTGGGAAACCTAATGTCTGGGGGAAATTTCACAAGGTTGAGCAGGAACAATGGTTGAACATTGCAGGGGGAGAGCAATCAGTTGAGGCAGGAACCAGTGGTTTCACTTCTGTTTGTGGCCATCCAGTTACTTCAGACTTTCTGGCTCCTGGAGACCATCAGGAGGTGTATGTGCAGGTCACCAAGGCTATAATGGCCAGGCTTGAACTTGGAGGCCTGACATTGTGGAGGCTGCTTTACCCAAAATTTTGGTTCACAGCCTTCATTGGGTATCTATTTGGGGCAAAGTGAAACCTTAGCCATGAGATTGCAAGCTTGTATTGCTATCTCATGGCTAAGGTTCCAAGCTATCGGATCTTCATTTATGTGTGTTTATATGTGTCTAGATGTGTTTATTTATATGTACACTTATTGTTACATGTTGTGTCTATCGAATTGGCTTAAAAGTAAAACAGTGCTCATAAATTAACTAAATAAGTCTAAGCAATTTTCAAATTCAAGCAACTTAAAGTATGACTTTACTAAACAAGCTACCTTTAAAATTATTGGTGTAATAAAAATAGAAATGCCTTCAGAATTGTGAGCATACATTTTGTCTGAATTTTATGTTTGTCTTTGCTAGATATTTTTAAATGTCAGTGTTAATTCATGCTGGGAGCTGCTTGGGGCAAGCCTGCCTCACATTCTATTCAAAGTCTCACTGAGATAAATGCATATATGATTGCTTCCTTTGGAAAAGCTAATGGGAAACTCAAAAGAATGGAACGGTTTGCTCCCACCTGTGATCTGAAAGCCCCCAAGCCTCCTCACTTAGTGTCGTCCCACCTTTCCAGACGAAACCAATGTCCGTTTTACATATGTTCAATAATGTCTTGTGTCTCCTTTTTTAAAAGTAAAACTTAAGTACAGTGAATGAGGTGATTTTTCTTTTCCCCATCCTCATTTTATTTATTTTTTTTGGAGATGGAATTTCGCTCTTACTGCCCACGTTGGAGTGCAATGGCACGACCTTGGCTCACTGCAACATCTGCCTCTTGGGTTCAAGCAATTCTCCCGTCTCAGTCTCCCAAGAAGCTGGAATTACAGGCACCTGCTACCATGTTTGGCTAATTTTTTGCATGTATACAAAAGACAGGGTTTCACCATATTGGGCAGGCAGGTCTCCAACTCCTGACCTCAGGTGATCCACCTGCCTCGGCCTCCCAAAGTGCTGAGATTACAGGCATGAGCCACTATGCCCGGCCGGGATAAATGTTTTAGGTAAATTTTTGTGTAAATTAAAATCTTCAAGTTATTTTTAATGTCCATTTGATATTTGGGCCATTTCCAATTAAGAAAGAGTTGTAATATGGAGAAATATGTTTCTAAAATTTTTGAATTGTTTTTACCTGTAAATACCCATGTCTAGTAGTCCAGGATTTCTTGCTTTTTAGGGTTTCACTAAAATTTTAGGTTGCTAAGGATAAAATTGTAGTTAACACGTAATTCTCTATGCAAAATGTGCCAGAAAGAGTTATGTTATTAGTGAAAAAAAATTTGTCTAATTCAGAAGTTATCTAAAAGTCAGGTCAAATTCCAGACTTGAAAGGTTATTTATGGGTCAAGCATGGTGGCTCATGCCTGTAATCCCAGCACTTTGGGAGGCCAACGTGGGCAGATTACTTGAGGTCTGGAGTTTGAGACAAGCCTGGACAACATTGCAAAACCCTGTCTCTACTGAAATATACAAAAATTAGCCAGGCATGGTGGCACACACCTGTAATCCTAGCTGCGCTGAAGGCTGAGGCGGGAAAATTGTTTGAACCCAGGAGCAGAGGTTGCAGTGAGCCAAGATTATGTCACTGCACTCTAGCCTGGGTGACAGAGAGAGACTCTGTCTCAATGAAAAAAGAAAGAATAAAAGAAAAGGTTATTTATAAAACAATATAATAAGGAACCATTAAGTAGGGGAGAAAGATGTGGAAAAGTTTAAACAATAAAATATTCCTTAAAACCTGATAAAGAATTGGAAGCATTTGGCTAATTAACATTTTCATAGTTAAAGCTCTTAGTCTTAATTAAAGTAAGAAGTATTATAAAAATGCATGGGCAGGTTGACAATTCTTTTTTTAATATAGTTAAGCATGAAGCTGGATTTCTTGTGGAGGCAAATTTCACATACATACTTGCCTTGCTTCACACTATGTTTACTGTTGTACGTGGATAGTGTGCTTACTGGTTGTGTGCCTAAAGTGAATTTCTTGATTGTACAAGATGTATGATGGTGTTGGTGAACTTGGGGATGTTGAATTGTGTATCAGGAATAAAATATTCATTATGTGGGTGTTCTGGGGCCCTAGGTAATATTGTAGGCTCCAGGGTAAATTTAGTGTGAAAATTTAGGGTTGGTTTCCTGTTTATTTGTTTTTGCTTCTAGTTTTTATTCCTTTGCTGTTTATTCTCCTCTGGTTTTGCTTGTGTATCCATACATAGAAAATCATTTTTTTATTATTTTAATTTGGTTTTTATTTGGTTCTGTGAATCGTTATTTTGTTTCCTATGCACTTCTAGGAAATCATCATCTGTTCTATTTTTCTATTTATCCAGAATTCTTAAGCTACCTTTATCAGGCCTGCAGGAATTAATGGAGCACATTAGCTTTTTATCCTTTGTAGAAAATAAAAATAAATAAAAGTTCTTATTCAAAGCTTTCTTGTTAGTTCATTATAAATTATAGCTCCTTTAAAAGTTAATTTACTCTAGACTCTTTGCTAATACTCCTGAGTAGCTATTAGTCATAATAAATAAATAAATGTATCCAGTGTTCTTAGTTCTTACACTTTAACCTAGATATTTGCCCTGACATACCTGGACAAGCTCAGGAAAGTCTTAGATCATAGCTTATTCCTCTTCCTTATTTGGAAGTAGTTTTGCCTCTCTAAGCATTCCTCAAGTTGCTTCCTCTTTTCCTTTATTCTCCTCTGCCTTTACCTATTTAGGAAAGTTTTAAGTTGTTAGCCAACCAGGTGTAGCCTAGACTGTGAGGTCCAGTTCCAGCCAATGGAATCAGGACATAGCAGTACGGCGGATGCATTAGATATAAATGGCCCTGCCTCATTTGTTTGGTGTACTCTTGTGGCAAACTGCTGGCGAGTATACCTTTTCTGCAGAAAGTAAAGTTGCCTTGCAGAGATAAAATTTATATTCAAGTGCTACTTCTTTTGTGGCACCAAAAATTTACATATAATATCTTAAAACTAACCTTGGATTTTAGGCTTCCTGATACTTTAAGTGTGTTGAGTTTACTCTCACAAATATAATTGAGTCATATTTCTCTCTCTCTGCCTAATTTGTCCAAGATTTGTAAAGTATTCATGAATATTCTTAATTCATGTGTTCGTTTGCATACATTCAGGCAGGGTCCCCAGGGCCACTCAGGGAGAGAGAACCCAGAAACCTGGCATGCCAGCACAAGGGTAAAAATTTCTTACCAGTCCGTCTCTGGCCTTTTTCTCTATGCAAACTGGTTAATCTCCTCTGTGAAGTTTTAAGTTAATTGGTTTAATAATAAGAAGAATTTAATCAAATATTTTATCAGAAAAGTGAAAAAATGCCTTTTATTTAGTTCATGTGACTTGAGTAATCTTTGGGAAATAAAGACGGTGTAAGGGTGGTTGCCTCGCCAGGAGGCCGGACATACCCACCTATTCTGCACCCAGCACCTATCTCTGCACTCGGCACTGGTCTCTGCTCCTGGCACCTGCCTCTACACTTGGCACCTAGCTCTGCGCACAGCTCCCCTGGAAAGCTCCAGCTGATGCAATCCTGCCGGCTCTTGCACTAGAAAAACCCGCCCGACAACCTGCCAACCAATAGTGGCCCGCCCCGTCCCAATCCTGCTCCCCTGGAGCCGATCAGAGCACCCAGCTGTTGCTCGTTCCTCATAGCCACAAAAACCCCATGCCCCAGGGAGTCAGCGCGACTTCTCTGGCCCCCTTTCCCTGGACCATAGAACCTTGCCCGGGAGCTGAATAAACTGGCATTTAATTTTCTTATGCTGACCTCAGTTTCCTCATTTTAAACTCAGCAATAACCCTTACAGATGGTTTTAAAGATTGTTAGTAAAACACAGTTGTCTTCAAAATGTAAACATGTGGTCTAAATTATGTTCAAATATTAGGTTTGCTAAATGCTTTAAGGTCATAAACTGCTTCTTTGGCCTTTGAAAATTGTTTAACTTGCCTGCTTTCCAGCTAGGTAAGGCCTGGGGACAGATGGAGTTGGCCACACCCCTAGCTGTGCTGGAAATAGACCTTATCAGAACATAACTTACCAGGTTTTACATTAAAGTTAAAATTGCTAAGAGTTGCCATTGTAACATGCAATTAAGACTACTAGAAACAGTTTTATGTGCAAGGTGTGTTAGAACCGTCGAATGTGCGTTTTGTTTTTTTTTTTTGGTAAAAGGTTATAAAAGGTTTTTGTTTCTTTAAAATTTCTGAATCATCATTTTGGCGAAATAAATAATTTATGGTAATCTGAAATTCCAAGGTCAAACTTCAGTTTCAAAATTGTCTTTCCTAGTGCCTGAAAACATCCAGAAAAGAGGTAAACAGGATTATCTGACGTGTTGCGTACATGGGATTGCCAAAATGATGGTCAGTCTTCTTTAGGTTATGTTTTTATGAATAATACTAATATATTCCAAAATTGTATAAAGCTGCTAATGCAAGTAAAACCAAAAAATTAATTAAATATCATGAAAAGACTTTCATGTTAAATCAGTTAATACTGAAATTGTTTAAAATAGTTTATAACCAATGCTTGATCCGACATTTCTGAGAAAACACTTAAAGCTTCAGGTACATTTGGTCACCTGTTGGGTCATTTAAACATTTTATAAAGGGATTTCATTCAATCATTATTTTCAAGACATGTTTTCTGGTTGTATTAAAGCTTTCCCATGCAAGAGGGCTGATGTTATAACAGTAGATTATTATGCTACAGTGTATTTTCACTAGGTAAAGAAAGATTTTTTTTTTCTTTTTTTGAGATAGAGTCTCGCTCTGTCTTCCAGGCTGGAATGTAATGACATGATCTCAGCTCACTGCCACCTCCACTTTCTGGGTTCAAGCAATTCTTTTGCCTCAGCCTCCCAAGTAGCTGGGATTACAGCTGCCCACCACCATGCAGGCTAATTAAAAAAAAAAATTTTTTAGTAGAGACAGGCTTTCACCATGTTGGCCAGCCTGGTCTTGAACTTCTGGCCTCAGGTGATCCACCTACCTCAGCCTCCCAAAGTGCTGGGATTACAGGCATGAGCCACTGCGCCTGGCTAGAAAACTTTTTATGGTTTGAATCTTCTGGAAACATCAGAGAAAGACTGTTCTTGCCATCCAAACTACAATAAAACTTCGGGACCTTGAACTTCAAGTTTATAATCTCACAACTGAGAAGGGTTCCTCCACACTCCTGGAGCTGTGCACCCATTGGAACCATTAGGTTAAAACTAACCGGGGAAAATTCTCCCAACAAGAGAATGGCATCCTTGATGTGAACGGGTTTTCCCAAGTTCACAGATTAGGACTTCTGTCACGAAACTCTTATCTTTGAATATTTTTTCTTGCTTATGCCTCTATGAACAATAGAAGTGGAAAAGGGATCTGTTATTTGCACTTATGGGGTAGACTTTTATTTGTGAGGGAGTTTGCAGCCAGCCTTTTACATGGATAACCTTCTACTTTGATAGATAAAAGATGAAAGCCCAATGTAGGTAAGAAACTTTAATGGTACATGTGTTGCCTCATAATCAGTCAAAAACAAAACATTGATTCGCTCCTCTTAACTCACATCATGGGGTAAAGAGAACATTGCCAGAAGGCCTTCACTCTTCTAAAAGGCCATCATTTGTTGGCCTTTAAAGTAGAAGAAGCAATGATTAGAAATGTATCCCTCATGAAAGCTTCTATAGCAAATTCTACTGTAAAGGCTACAGTTACACAATAGACTCTAAATTCTCTTGTGAAAGTTATGATAGAATTGGTTAAACTGAGAAGCATCTCTGAAAGCTGCTGGCACTTGTGGCCTATGGAGAAATACATCAAAAGAAGATTATAGAAATTCAGTGGTCGGGGACTGAGGAAGAAAGTGCATAGTGAAGTGGGCGAGCTCTTCATCTAGCTCATTCTTTGATCTATTTGATTTTAGGAGGTTTGGTTTATGGTAACCATGGGTAAGGAGCATACTCCAAACTCTTGGTATTTTCCTCCCAATAGTCATAATAATAGTGTCCCTGGTGCACTGTATTCTCTCATGGGTTATAAATGGTTGCATGCAGCCATCTCTAGAATGTCATATGGTCTCTCTTCAGCTGGAATGAAAAGAGCTGAAAGAAATGTGCAACCACGAGGACAACATAACCTGTAAATTACATGCTGAAACTGGAACCCCAAAATTATGGTAACTAAGAGTGGTGCTGAGGCCCTAAGTTTTGGTCACATTCTTAACCTAAGTGAGAACCTGATCACAAATGGCGAATTTTCTTAAAATTCTGGGAGGCCATTGTTTTGGACTGAGCTCGTGCACTAGGCCCCACCAAACCAAATCAAACCAAAATGGAGTCGCTTGTGCTAAGACTTTAAGGAATCACACAGATTCTAGAACAAACCAGGTTTTGTTTTCTCTCCTACAAATCTCTATACATTCTTGACAGCACATTAAATCTTTTAACCAATTCATTTCCTCTTACCTAGAGACTGTCAAGCTTCAGATGCTCATGCAAGAAAGAGTCCAGCTAGTTCCAGGTGAAGACACCACCACTGGCCATCAGAAAGCTGCCCTGCTCCTGTTGGAGCTGGGCGAGAGTTCCATGATCCCCTATAGGTAGGGACTACACCCGGAGCCAGCACGAAGCAGTTATAGAGAAAAGACCATTGGTCCTTCTGGCTCCCATAATGATTGATGGGGACCACATCTCTCAGTAGGGAGATGGGGCAGGAAAATAGGGTGTGGAGGCAGGGAACATAAGGCTGATTCATACCTCAGCTATGATAGGAAATACCCTCTCCATAGGGCATACACCGAGAAAATGACTTTGTAACTTTACTTCATCCTCTTCATTTACATAGGGCGTACCCCAAGTAGTGGATATTTAAACTCATAAAAACTCTGTGCCAGGGCCTTTGAGCCCCTATGCCTAGGCCTGCTCCCACACTGTGGAGTGTACTTTCATTTGCAATAAGTTCCCTCATCCCTTCCTTGCCTTGTGCGTTTTGTCCAATTCTTTGTTCAAGACGACAAGAACCTGGACACCCTCTAGGGTTAACAATTTTAGTGCCAAATCCTTCCCCAGGGATTGTAAAAGATTGGATGCTGTACGCATGTTACAAGCCCTCATTCTTCAGGAAGAAGCTAGGAGTTGAGGATTCATTGCTGATTGTAAGGAGCTGTGGTGAAGGTGGGGTTTGTGCACATTCCTACCTGTTTCAATGTGGATATTTTCTCAGTTGTTTGGTATTCAGGAGTCTTTCAACCAGTTTCTGGCTTTCTCTTGGAGGGAACTGATCCAAATATAGGTGTTTATTTGGTGCATCTGTGGGAGGAGGTATAGTCAGGAGCTTACTATTTCTTCATGTTGCTGATGCCACTTCTCAGAATTTTGTTTTGAGCAAATGACTTGAAATAGGCGAATATGATAAATGATTTTTAAGGTCTTAATCTCCTGAAGGAGATTGTTTTGGCAAATGTTTTGGAACAGATACCTATTTAGATTCACTAGCACATAGAGACAGAGACATTAACCAGAAGATGTTCCTGAAATATAGGTGGCAAAGATTTAATCAAAGCAAGTGGTTTTCAAAAATAACAATAAAGGATAAGTCCAAGAATTGGCATAGTTTATACATAACCATAATGTTTACATTTATTTTTCTCCAAATAAGGCATTTATCTGCATAAGATAATATGTAATTATGCTTTTGGGTAAAAGGAAATACATATTAAACATTTCTAAAGCATCTGGAAAAATATCCCTTTCCCCCATCTGTTCTAGACAGTTAAACATACTTTGGACCAGTTAAATTTTCCACAGTAGTTTCCTTGGACATTAAAATGACTGAATTCTCCAAGCAGAAAATGAAAATCCTGAAATAGAGACAGAATAACAAGTATTACTTCTGTTCAATCAAATATAAAATTTAAGTGCACAATTAAATTACTTCTGTTTATGTGCTTTAACATTTAAATCTTCTTACCTCCTGCAATAATTGAAACTACCTGATGGAAAATAACCAATTTAAGACTGAATAAAATGAGCCTGGTGGTCTCAGGGACAAGCACAGTCAGTCAAGTCGTGTTGGTAAAATCCGTTTTTACGTCTAATTTTGATAGCAAGCCATTAGGTCAGCATCAAGTTTAAGATTTGTTAATGCTTACTATGTTCTGTGCTAGATAACAAGAAATAAATAGATGAATAAGTAAAAAAAAAAAAAAGAATATGGCCCCAGAGAAAAGCTGAAACATGGTGTCCTCACTGTTTCTAACTTCAGCCCCATCTGTTTGAAAATTTCTGCAGTGGTTCCCAGAACAGCTTTTAGGTAACACTGAGGCATTTGAAAGGTGCTTTCTAAGGACCAAATAATCTTCAAAACTTCCCAAAGAAAAACCAAATGTTCTTCTAAGCCTTTGCTACTCAAGGTGCTTATTGAGGGCTGATAGTATTGACATATCCCGGGGGCTCGTTAGACTTGCAGAATCTCAGGCCCCAACCAGGCCTACTGAATCAGAATGTTCGTTTTAACAAGATCCCCACATGATTTATAGTAAAATTTGGAACATATTAAGTCTTGTTTTAAGCTCTTTAACAGGTTTTTGTCAGAGGGTCGGTTGGGGGTGAGAGAGTTCCATGTTTTAAGAGATAGGTGTGGGTTCTTTGGGAGGAGATTTTGGCATTGCAGCTGTGCAACTGAACAGCTCACTGGGAAAATGCAGAAAAGGAAAGGGCCTCTTTGAGATCACAGCCTCTGGTGGCAACCATGCTCAGAGGACCCACCTATTCTGTGGTACAATGAAGTTTCTCAACGCCTTTGGTCACTTATCAAGTTTAAATGAAACCTGCCTATTTCTACATCAGGAAGGATGTAGAAAAGCATTCATGCTTTCTCCACAAATTCTCAAACCCACATGTTTGTCTTTATGCATTTATGGATTAACAGCCATCTTCAAGGGGCTAATCCTTCAGCACTTCATCAGACAAGAGAAAATAATTAAACCTACAAATAGCCTGACTCTTTAATTGCACAAAAAACATTTCCCTCTTCCCACAGAAGGACACAGATCATTCCATTCCAATACATGAAGAGACGCTAACTGAGATGCATAACAGGGTCCAAATTCGGTCTTTTTCCAATTTTTCAAAGTGCAGTTCTGGCCCAAACCTCTGCAGAAGCATAGAACCCTGCCAGTTACATCTTGTGCAGTACAAGGAAATCCTTTCCATTTTAGTCTCTGGCAGTCAGGACCCTCTATTTTGTTTTGAGATTGGTTTCCTAGCTAAAACTTTGTACTTTTCGTCCCCAAAGATCTTTACGGGCAGAACAGACAGATCTGGATGGGGTGGCTGAGCAGAGGGCCAGGTGGCCAAGTGACTTCATGCTGAGCATTGAGATGTGCTTGTTGGGAGCGCTCTTTCCCTCATTTCTCTTCTTGGGTCTCTGTGTGTCTCCCAGCCCTTCATGCTCTCATCCTTGTATAACCAGGGGAGAGTACTCAGTTCCAAGTTCCAGAGAGATTCTTGACCTCGCTAACCTGGAAGAATGGGGAAAGGGGCCTGGAGGCGCAGTGAGTTTGCCATTCGAATAAATATCGTGGACCCAAAGAGTTTTGCGGAAAAGCGATTTATTAGACAGAGAGAGAGAGAGAGAGAGAGAGAGAGAGAGAAAGACAGTTCCCATGCTGTCGTGGGAGGGGACCCAGAGAAGCAGCCTCTCTCTCATTGCTGGTTAGGATCTGACTAAGCAATAACATGATATCTTTCCGCTCCAACTCAGGGACCTGCGTTCAATTCAGTCCTTGAGTTCTTTAACTTTGTTTAAGACAATACCTGATTGGTTTACAAAGTAGCAGCATTCTTCTTCTAAAAGAGACAGGTTCCTCCTTTCTCTGCTGTTAGCAGATCCATGGCCCTTCTATTTTGAAGAGCCATGGCAGCTAAAGAGTTAAGCTGCTTCTGCAGAGTTACGAGAGAATTAGCAATCTTGTCCATGTCATCATTTAACACCTGAGATAGCTTATAGTAAAACTCAGTAAAGGTAGTAATTCCTCCAATGCCAGTACCAAGTGCTCCTATTATTCCAGCCCCAACTATGAAAGGAATAATCAGGGTTCAAGTATGGTGTGGCCTTGGCAAAAGAAGACTCTGCACCTGAGAGTCGGTGTAAATCATCATGGCGGGGGCACCAGGAAGGAGAGGAGGCATATTTCTCCAGGGGTATTGTTCAGGCAGCTGTAAGCTGAGGTGCCACAAACAAAGAATAAGCCTGACCAAACAGGTGGGGGCTATCTCAAAAGCCCCGGGGTAACACTGTCCAGGTGAGCTGAGAATTTTGGTCTAAAGGGTTTACAAAGGCGAAGAGAAACTGGGAGTCAGGATGTAATGGAACACAGAAAAAGGCATTCTTGAGGTCCAGGACTGTAAACCGTTGTGCCTCTCCTGGCATTTGAGAGAGCAAGATATATGGGTTGGGTACGGCTGGGTATAAAGGGGTTACAACTTCATTAATAAGCCTGAGATCTTGCACCAGTCTCCATTGTCCGTTAGGTTTTTGTATTCCTAAAATTGGAGTATTGCAAGGGCTGTTACAGGACCTCACTAGACCCTGAACTTTTAAGTTCCTTATAATATCCTGCAGCCCCTTTTTGGCTTCTGGTCTTATAGGGTACTGTCCTTGGTAAGGAAAAGAGGTGGGATCCTTTAGCCTTATTCGAATTGGGCATGCATTCTTTGCCCACCCAAATTGTCCCTCCATTGCCCAAATCTGGGGATTAATTCCTTCTTTAATAATGGGCAGCAGAGAGGGATTTCCTCCCTGACGATGTTCATATAGATAATGGCTCCTGCTCTATCCTTCTCATCTGGAGTCACTTGGTTATGTACTTGACTGAGGTACCAGGTGACCCCAAACTCTTGAACTGCTGCTGGAGCAGCCTCTCATTGCTGGTTAGGGTCTGCCTAAGCAATAACATGATATCTTTCCAATCCAATTCAAAGGACTGACCCAGGCCCTGCAGAACATCTATGTACTTGTCTGGGTCATCTGAAAATTTTCATGAGTCTGCCTTGATTTGCTTTAAGTCAGAAAGTGAAAAGGGAGTGTGTACTTTGGTTGGGCCAAATTCTCCTCCTACTGCCTGTAGGGGGCAGAGTTGGGGCATCCTAGTAGCCTGAGGTGCCTTGCTGCTTTGGCCTTCCCTGAAGCTGAGGAGACCTGGTCAGCATCGGTGGAGGGAGGAGCCACAGGGAGTCCTAAATATGGGGGTAGTCCTGAGGAGGGGCCAGTAGGGCATAGGTTACAAGTCTTACATAGCTGAAGATTATCCCTTAGAGAAAAGAAAGCTTACACATAGGGGACCTCAATCCATTTACCTTCCCTCTTACAGAACAGGTCTAATTGTAGAAGGGCGTTATAATTTATACTTCCCTTAGGAGGCCAGGTTTCTCCACTCTGCAGAGGGTATTGCAGCCATGCTGTTTGGCAGAGAAAAATGAGCCATTTCTTTTTCAAAGATCATGGATCAAATTGGTCCCAGTTATCCAGGATACACTTTAAGGGTGATTTTGCCTTGGGAAGAGTAGCACCCATTTGCAATTGAACACAGGGATGCCTACATCCCTGGTTATTCCTTGCAACTGCTGGCCCTGGGGCATCCCCCAGTTATAACACCTTGTGGTTTCCTTGTGCCCTAGATGTGTGATTATCTCCTGGGCCCCCCTAGGTGCTGGGTTTAATCACGCTTACTGGCGTCATGGGCATACCCTCACTGTCTAATGTCCTTATGGCCACCATAAGGACATGGGGACTGCTGGGATTAGTGGCCCTGTACCAGCACATCCTTGAAGAACTAGGCCAGTGAGGCTTGGGCGATGGGTGCCAATATTCCCTAGCGAGTTTAATTAACATAGGCCTGATCATAAAGCTGCCCTTGGAGGATAAACTCCTTGGGAGGGGCCTCTAAGCACAACAATCTTAAAGAAGGTAATGGGAGGCTGGGTGGCTGGAACAATGCCCTCGGGACCTGGGCCTTCTCCCCCACCCCACTTTCCATTCTAGGAATATGCCCTAGGGTTGTGGGGCCTGTAATTAACTATTTTAACCTCAGACCAGGTCTGACGATGGTATTTTAGATGGAAAAGTTCTGCCATACGGAGAGCCAATCCTAGGCAAGACAAATTGTACGTCATCAGATTCTGGCACCACTCAGTTGGATTGGGAAATTGCCAGTGACACAAAACACAATGTCCTATAGCCTCCAGTACCCTCTGATAGACTCTTGCTCTGTTAGGACATAACCCAGCACAGTGGACTAAGAGAACTGGCCCTGTGTACTGTAGGAGGTCCTCATGGGCATAAGCCTGAGGGCACCACAGGCAAGGTCCTGGGACTGCAACCCCAAGAGCCTCAAAGTCCTAGCAAGGAGGAGAGTAACCTCCTGTGTGGAAAATATCTTAGAGAAAAGAGCCTGGAAGAAGTTTGCCTTATGGAAATCTGGATCCAGGAGGCTGGGGTCTGAAAGGCTGGGCATAGCTCACACAGGCGATTTTTCTTAGAAGGTCTAAGCGGGGCCGCGACCTCAGCCAGACTGAACCAGGAGTTCAGGACCACTGCCCTTTCCTCTGGCCGTCGCTCAGCTTGGCCCAGAGAAAGGAAGAACAACAAGAAAGGGAAGCTGGTTCGGGGCTGACCAACACTCCCAGTTGTGGAGAGCTGGGGCTGTTGAAGATTCCATTTCCAGTAAGCCTGACACCCGTGTCTTTAGTCCAGCGGCCACACTAGTCGCACTTTGATGGCCAACAGGCTCCCGGTTTTTACCTCCTTAACAAATTTAAAGGAAGGGAAAGGACAGATTAGCAAGCAAAAGGGGTCCAATATCACTCACCGCTCTGAAGTCCCCCGTTCTCCTGGCTGGCTTGTCAAAAGATGTAACTGGGGGAGCATCCTGAAGATGCTCCCAGTTCTGAAGAGGTTCTTGACCTCACTAACCCCGAAGAATGGGGAAAGGGGCCCCGGAGGCGTTGTGAGTTTGTTGTTTGAATAATATCGTGGACCCAAAGAGTTTTGTGGAAAAGGGATTTATTAGACAGAGAGAGAGAGAAAGAAAGACAGCTCCCACACTGTCGTGGGCGGGGACCCAGAGAAGGAATCGTATAGGTAAGGAGCAGCTGGAGTTTTAACCCTTGAGTTATACGCCCTCCCTATTCATGTTCTCGTCCAATGAGAGGAGTTCTTTCAAACTCCCTCCGGAGTGATTGATCTTCTTTGACTCTGATACCGGTTTGGCTACTTGGTCCACAGCCCTGAGTTACAGAGCCCCCCTCCTCCCAGGGCTTTCCATGGGCTTTTTGCGACAGTGGAGCTTCACCTGGCTTTCCTGACCCAGCCCACACATGGGAAACCCAGACAAAGAACTTTACATTTGAAACCCCTCTGGTTCCCAAATGGAAGCATGGGGCCAGGAAACTCCTGCCTTTGAAACCATGCCCCTTGTGGACCCAGGAATAGAAGTCCCTCACTTGTAATAGTAACTTTCATGATTGAATTTAGTTAGCTCATCAGTGTGATTCCATTCAGAAATGACTACCTAAAATGATATCTAAATTTCAAATAATAATTGTACTTTAACCATCACTTTAACTGATTGCCCAGCCTGCCATTTTAGGACTTTATTATTATGCTCTGCTTGGATATTTAAAAGGGTCTTCACTGACTCAGCCTAAAGCTTTCTGAAAATTGCCACTAATGAATTATCACATGGAACCTTCACAGAATTCCTAAGCCCCAGTGTTCCATAATAGAGACAGGAATAGCTGGAAGAATGCTGGCTTTGAAGCAAGATGCACCAAAGTCAGCATCTTAGCTCTGTCATCTTGGGTAAGTTACTAAAGCCTTACTGAGTCTCAGTTCCCCCACTGTATTGGGGGAAATAATACCTATTGTATGGTTTTCTGTGAAGATTAAAAGAGACAGCAAATTTAAGTTGCTTATCAAGAATACTGGCATCTAGTGGGGAATCAAGAGGTTTAATCCTTACTTTTAATCTCCCTTTCCTTTTCTTGATGAATGGCATCTCTAGCCTGGTTTCTCCAGAAAACAGAGCCTCAGTCAAAAAGTTGTGTGTTACTGTTCACAATAGCAAAGACTTGGAACCAATCCAAATGCCCAGCAAGGATAGACTGGATAAAGAAAATGTGGCACATATACACCATGGAATACTATAGAGCAATAAAAAAAGGATGAGCTCATGTCCTTTGCAGGGACATGGATGAATCTGGAAATCATCATTCTCAGCAAACTGACACAAGAACAGAAAACCAAGCACCGCATGCTCTCACTCCTAAGTGGGAGTTGAACAATGAGAAAATGTGGGCATAGGGAGGGGAACATCACACACTGGGCTCTGTCAGGGGGTGAGGGGATAGGGGAGAGATAGCATTAGGAGGAATACCTAATTTAAATGATGGGTTGATGGGTGCAGCAAACCACCATGGCATGTGTATACCTAGGTAACAAACCTGCGTGTTCTGCACATGTATCTCAGAACTTAAAGTATAATTTTAAAAAAAAGTTATGTGCTAAAGTTTTATTGAGTGAGTGCAATCCAGGGAAGCAAATGTGAAGGAACCAGATAAATGAGCTAATGGAAGAGAAGTGCAGGATGGTGCATTTCCAAGCTGCTAGACTTGACTGGAAAACATCCTTGTTGCTCAGTTATGCAGGACATTGCCAGGGAGGGCATATGGAAGCTTGAGTCTCAGCACAATTTCTCAGGAGGAGGAAGAGGAGAGAATAACCTATCTGTTGGCTCCTTTCTGTCTCCTGTTGGTCATTGGCCAAATCCATCCCCCACCAGCAGAATTGGGTTGTCAACCTACATTTCTAGGTTATTTTTGCCATAAGAGTGCTGGCATTGAGCCAATGAAAGAGCATGAGCCAGAAACATTTAATACCTGTCTCTTTGCAACATGCAGCTTTGCAGACCCCTCTTGGAAAGTCAGTGCTTTTGGCTTAGGAGGCCCCTGGCATCTGCATCTTAGCATTGACAGGAAAGCTCAAGGGTGGGAGGTGAGAGCCCTGTGGTGTGAGGTCAGAGGTATGACATGACACACAGCCTGGTCCTTCCTCAAACTACACGGGACTTCAGGATTAGTTGCTTGCTGCAGCAGGGTCAACTGCTGAGCAGCTCTCCTGAGTGGACAGGGACGAAGCTCAGTGGGCAAAGATGGACATCTGCTCCCTGTGCCAACAATAATGTCATTGGTGTCCTGGAGAGTCACCCCGAGCACTGAGCAGAAAAGTCCTAGCCAATCAAATCTGAGTACATGAACTGGGTCTGGTATTGTGAGAATAGGATATGGGCTTTCAATAATTCATGAATGTGCAGGGATATAAAATTGGCTCTCAACACAGTTTTGACCTGGGTCAAGTTTATTTTTAGTGCCCTTTGGATTAAAGCTCAGGAGAAAGGTTTGGTTTAGAGACCTTGATTTGCAGAATTAGCTTGTCCTCTGTTTGACTTCAAAGTCTATTTTCAATCACATCACTGTGCCTACTGCCTCAGTAGAAAGATGGCGCCAAAGCCATGGGATGGAATACCACTACCAAGAATGAGCAGGGACCAGGACTCCTTGTACCTGAAATGATGGAACAAAAGGCTGTGGAAGACACTGAAAAATAAGGTCTTAGCAACAGAGAGAAAGCCAAGAGAGATAAATTAAGAAAGAAGAGATTTTCAGATTAAAGGAAGGGATCCCCAATGTCAGATGATACAGAGAGGGCAAGTAGAATGGGAAGAAACAAGATAACAGAATATTGCAACTGCTGCTCTGACCAGACAATTTCTGTGGCAAGATGGGACTAACTAAAAACATCTGAGTATTGAACAGTGTGATGAAGTGAGGAAATAGAGCTAATTTTTTTTTCTTAAGTTTTTACTTAGAATTGGCAAATAGGAAAATAAAAAAAAAGTTTTGGTACCTTGGTAGGGAGTGGGGAATCAGAGTTGAAGCAAGTTTTTTTTTTTTTCAAAGCGCAATTCATTAATTCAATCTGCTGTGATACCATTGGGCTGTTTCCAGCTCTTTGAAAATTAGAAATAATGCTGCTATAAACATTCTTGTAAATGTCTTTGGGTGCATATGCGTTCCTATTTTGGTTAAGCATCTCTAGCAATAGTCATGGTGCATTTCAATATTCAATCAATACTCAGTTTATTGATATGTCAGTTACATCATGTTGATAAACCATCTGTTACCGTACTATTTCTGTGAGTAAGTTTCTGTTCTGTCAGTTACTGATGGAGGTGTCTTAAAACCCACAGTACATTATTGATATCTATGTCTCCTTTTACTTTTGTTAATTTTTGCTGTCTTAGAAAAACATACAAATTTTAAATTGTATATTTAAACATACACAGATTTAGAACTTTTTTTTATATCTTCTTGGTAAGTAGAAATTTTTATTTCTGTGAAATTTCCTTCTTTATCTCTAGCATATTTCTTACCTTGAAGTGTTCTTTATCTGATATTCACTATCTCCTGCTCAGGGTTTGGAAGGCATATCTTTTTCTATCCTTTTACTTTCAATCTTTCTATGTCCTTGTATTCAAGACTTGTCTCTTGGAATCAGAATATGATTTTTAAATCCTATTTTCTCTGATCAAACGTTGCCATTTCTAAAGCATTTAGTTCATTTATGTTTATTATAGTTATCTATAAGCAAGTTATTTTTGAGACAGTGGAAGCATTTATTCCACTATCTCAAAAATAGTGGAAAAATAGTGGCCTGAAGAGGCCACTTTCCTGGTGTCGGTGTCTTGGAGATGGAGTGGGCTCAGCAAGGAGATGTGGGAAGCCCTCCCATTTGTGGGCAGGAGGGAATGAAAAATGAAAGAGATTGAAAACATAAGTGAGGGAAAGAAAAATCTCACCTCAAGTAGCTGTCACCTGTCTTTCCCTGAAGTCCCTTATCCCCACATTCTTCTATGTCTACTTTGCAACAGCTTCAAGGGGGCAGCTTTCCCAGATTCTGCTAATGCTCTTGTTCTGATTAATTTGGAACTTTGGAAGAAGTCTATTTGGATTGGCAGAAATAATGACTTTTTAAATTTCTCCTTCTGACTTTTGTCTTTATATGTAATCCAATTTTATCTGATTTTTTTTTTTCACACAAGCTGGTACTCTCTGTACCCACTATACTAAAACCTTCCCTTTATTTATAGACTGGCTAATTTACTAAGCGCTCACTTGTGTTTGTTGCATGGTGGGATGAAAGGATGAGGAAGGGGCGTGGTTGGGAAGGAGGCTGGACCTACTGGCTGAGCACTGAACTGTACAGCCTATGGCAATGGAGAACTTGCGATTCTCTGATGCGCAAAAGCTGATGCTGACCTTCTCTTGGCTGTGCTGTTTGCCAGCTTTTCCTTACTAACTCCCAAATGAGAGTATCCTTCGCAGAAACTTCTTGCTACCTGGTGAGATAGATAATCCCGGTGGCTAAATTCATGGGCTCTGAAGTCACACTGGTTTTAAAGCTTGGCTCTGTTCCTTATAATCTGTGCAATCTTGAGCAAGTTCTTTACCTTCTTGAGCCTTCGCTTCTTCATCTGTGAAGTGTGGATAAAATAATACTACCTTATGGATTTTTCACGAGGAAAAAATGAGCATCTATGTTGTGACGTTAATTTTACCTGTCAACTTGGCTAGGCCGCAGTACCCAGTTATTTAATTAAGTGGTAATCCAGGTGTTGCTCTGAAGGTATTCTGCAGATATGGTTAACTTCTACAACCAGTTGACGTTAAGTAAAGGAAACGATCTGTCATCTGAGTTGGCCTCATTAAATCAGTTGAAAAGCCTGAAGGGCAGAACTGAGATTTCAGGGGAAGAAGAAATTCTGCTTCAAATTTCTATGGATTTTGGACTTGCCAGCCTCACAATTGCATAGGCCAGGTCCCTGAAATGAGTCAATGTGTATTTATATCCTACCGGTTCTGCTGCTCTGGAGAACCCTGACTAATACATATGCACAAAGCACCTGGCACAGTGCCTTGCTGGCCTTCAGTTGTCAGGAAGTATTGGTCTACCGTTATTATTTTATGCATATCTGATTAGCATAGAGAATGCTTTCTGGAAGCATTGAAGCTGTCAGAGGATAATCCCTGCGAAAAGGCAAGCTCAACAGTCATTCATTCTTGTCATACCTCCTGCCGTTTTGACCTGCCTCTGTTCTGTTTTGTTTTGTTTTTCCTGTGCAACGATGCTTAAGATGCTCATCATAATATCTCAGATCTTGCACCATTCCCCACTTGGCAGCTGATTTGCCCCCTGTGATTCTCTGACATTTCCTTGAGAAGGCCATCAGCCACCAAGCTGCACTTCAACCTCAGCCTCTACCTCTTCCATCCTCTGCAGCTCCTGTGGCATCCTTGCTTGTGTGCCCTTTGTAGTTATTTTGTAAGTCAACGTTGAGCCCTAGAATATTCCTTAATGGAAGAAGGAGCAACCACAGAGAGTTGAACTTCATCCTGACTGGACAAAACACCCTACAAGATGTCAGTTCATGGGCTGAGAGCTTCAGATAGCATTTTATTTGCTGCACTCACTCTACGTAAAAAAAACATTTTTGTAGGTCAAAAAGATTCAATATTGGTGACTTCATATGCTTCACCCTAATAATTACACTCTCCCTTACTGGAATGGATCTATATCGTCTCTCTCTATATTTTTAATTAAAAGATGTTTCTATGACCAGAGTACTACAGCAAATCAGTGCTATATAGGACTGCATTAAGCAGCATGCATGTGCTGTTATTGTTGTTCTCATTAGACTTTACAGCAAAAGGCAATCCAAGGGCATCACAGAGTGAGTCTTGGCCTGAAGAGGCCATTTTCCTGGTGTTGGTCTCTTGGAGATGGAGTGGGCTCAACGAGGAGGTGTGGGAAGCTCTCCAATTGTCATTACAGACAGGCAGGCTTAGAGCAAGCTATGCCTCCAGCCCAGAGAACCATCGCAGAGCCATTTGCTTGCTCCCCTGAGTATTAGGCGTCCTATTAGCAGCTCTTCTCTGCCAGTGAGTGGTTTTCATTGTTTTGTGGATTTTTAGTACAGATGGTATCAAAGGCCATGTGGCAGAATGCTAAGCGTATACCTACATAGGCTTTTGCAAAGTAGAAAAATATTGAATTTTAGTCATTAAAAATTTTACGACTCTGTCTTAAGCATCACACCATCTATAGAGGCTGCTGAAGTCCCACATCCTTACTGGGCGCTCAGCGGAAGTGTAAGCTGCCATGTGATGTAGTGGTGTCAAGGCCTTGACTTTTAGCTGGACTAACCAGGCTTGAGTCCTAGTTCTGTTACTGCCTAGTTGTGTAACTTTGGGTAAGTTAACCTCACTGTGACTCAGTTTTCTCAACTCAAAATGGGGACAGAAACATTCCCCTATCTAAAGGATTGTGATGAGATAGTATCTGTAAACCACTGTGCCATGTACATAAAAAGCATGATATGTGCTGATTATTGTTATTAAATGAATGACTCAGTACACAGGAGACATTTTAAAGTTCCAGTTGTGTTACAAAGAAGCAATACAATACGGAAAGCAAACAATCTACGAGATACTCAAACTCCAAAAACTATACTATTCTTTTTCTTGTTTTAGGATGGTATTGGTCACTGTGTGCTATTATGTAGGTCTTAGACTAGCTTAGGTCTCTGGGTTTCAAGAGGACTTTTGTTACACTGTTTCTGTTCTAACCCATTTCTTCCTCCTGGCACCTGATACCTCTTTGACAAATGCCTGAAGTGGCTGACGCAATCATTTTCCTTCCTACTGACCTGTGGCTGTGGCATTGATATTGTTCCTTGGGCTCCAAGAACAAAATAACTTGACTGGGACATCCAGATCCACCCACTTATCCTGAAATTAGAGACTGCATCTACCTATTTTGTCCACAATGAATTAAAAATGAATATGTTTTGCTTCTTTTGTTCTTCTATTGCTACCTGGCATTTTAGAATCTGACAGTATATAATCATAGGAAAGTATTATTCTAAACTACCAGCTTCTTTGAAAGGCATATCTCACAAGAACTCAGAGGAAACCTAGACATCTTTATGAGTTATTTTCAAAAAATGTCTTGGAGGAAGCTTGGTATATCAACAGTGCATGATTTTTCTCACTGCTCTGAACACTGCATTCAGATTCACTCCAAAGCTACAGAACTTGCCTCAAAGAATTCAGCCTAAAAGGAGAGAAATGGCCTTTTCAGCAAAAGCGATAAAAATAACCTAAATTTCCAGGGTGCCTTTCCGCTGAAGAACTCATAAAGCCTTTACAGGAATTGGTGAAAGGATTTTTGTCCAGAAGGGTTCCTTTTCTCGGGTAGCGTTTGATTGGCAAAGTTTCTCCAAGTTTAAATATATTTCTGAATGTCTTTCTCATCTTTTGTTATTGTGTTTTCCGCTTGAACGCATTTCAATTTCACTTATGGACATCTATTCCTTTCAAGAAAAAAAATCAGGGCAAGAGCTGAGTCACTTTTCTTAGCCCTCTCATCACTGACTTTCTCTGGATAGCATTTTCTTCCCAAGTCCTTTGTTCTTTTTCAGCCGCTTCTAACTTCGTCGTTCCATTGTATTTCAAGTTGTTCCCAGCCAGGGCCAATGAGCTGACAGTGCCTCACTCCTGGGCCCGGGGCCCCAGTTAACAGCCTTATATTTTAATAGAGTGCCCTATTCCATTAACTAGTGTTCAGAACCTTCGGCCTTGGCTCTACCAGAAAGTTGAATCTTTTGTTTCCTCCCACTGTGCGATGGTTAATATTATTATTTGTAGCTCCCGGCCTTTCTTTGCCCACATATATACAGCTGTCCCTTGAACAACACAGGTTTGAACTGTGCAGGTCCACTCATACACATGCTTTCTTCTTCCTTCGCCACCCTTGAGACAGCAAGACCAACCCCTCCTCTTCCTCCTCCTCCTCCACCTACTCAATGTGATGATCCCCTTGCACTTAGTGAAAAGTAGATATATTTTCTCCTCCTTTATGAATTTCTTAGTTACATTTTCTTTTCTCTAGCTACTTTATTATGAGTACAGTATAGCATACATATACAACATATGTGTTAATTGTTTATATTATTGGCAAGGTTTCCAGGCAACCTTAGGTTATTAATGGTTAAGTTTTTGGGGAATCAAAAGTTATACATGGATCTTTCACTGCACCTAGGATCAGTGCCCCTAACGCCTGCATTGTTTAAAGGTCAACTGTATTTCTTTGTGGGGTTAGGGGAATCAACTTACATTCCTATACCCCTGAGTTCTCAACTTCTTAATGTTTTTCAGCCTTTCTTTAATTTCATACACATTACCCAAATTTCCCAACTCTGTTTTATTTTAAATGAAGTATTTAATTATAACAACAAATATTTCTAGTTTCAGACTCTTTATTTTTTTCTATTATTATTATCATTTTTGAGACATGGTCTTGCTCTGTCACACAAGCTGGAGTGTAGTGGTTCTGTCATAGCTCACTGCAGCCTCCAACTCCTGCACTCAGGCAGTCCTCCTGCCTCAGCCTCCCGAGTAGCTAGAACTTGGTGGGCACCCCACGTCTAATTTTTTAAAAAAATTTTGCAGAGATAGGGTCTTGCTATGTTGCCCAGGCTGGTCTTGAACTTCTAGCCTCAAGTGACCCTGCCATTTGGTCTCCTAAATCGCTGGAGTTATAGGTGTAAGCCACGACACCTGGCTTATATCTATTTATTGTAAGAGCTGTATATGTTCATTATAAAAACAAGTTAGAAAAAACTTTCTGTATGTAATCCTACCTCAAAGAGATTGACAATGCCCTTTTTTTTTACAGTTTTGTTTTTGACCCCCTAAAATCAAAATTGGTGTCATTCCTTATAGGTATGAATTTTTAAAAAAATCAGAACTGAAAAAAACAGTCACTTGGCATAATGTGCCAAGTATTTATAAATTTCGTATCTGATTTTTGTAAAAAGTTTATGTTATTTTGTGACTATTTCCTCAGGTCTTACATCCTCCAACCACTCCATGAGTTTATTGTTTGAAAGCGTGTGAGGGTGTAGGTACTCCTGAGTGCTCGTAAAGCTCTAGGCCCTGAATGATGGATTGTGTTGCTTGTGACTTCAAAGGAAAGAAAATAATAACAGACCACAGTCCCTGGAAAGTGAAGGGACAGTTATAAATGTAACAAACCTTGAGATATGTGTATCAGTCATGGTTCTCCAGAATATAGCCAGTAGGAGATATATGTGTATATATATATTTAGAGAGAGAGAGAGGCTTATTTTCAGAAATTGGCTCACATGATTGTGGGGGCTGGCAAGTCTGAAATCTGTCAGGCAGCCTGGCAGGGTGGAAATTCAGGTACCAGTTGCTGTTGCAGTCTTGGGTCTGAAATCTACAGGGTAAGGCGGCAGGCTGGAAACTTAGGCAGAGTTTCTGCATTGCAGCCTTGAGGTGAGGGAGATGGAGTTCTGTACCCAAGTATGTCTTTCAGCAAACTCTTAAATAATTGTTTTCATTTGTAGTCTGCAATCAGGCAATTCAATACCAAAGGCTCAGGACACGCCTGACAGTAAATGGTTGAAGAACAATCCAGAACTCAGAGAAGTGCTTGAAGTCAAATGCTCCTTCCTGGTTCTATTACTGCATATGTGTTGACTTAAATAACCTCTGTTTCTTAATGATTCTTATTTTCAAAGGCCAAATCTCCACATTAAAACCAACCAACACAAATCATTATGAAACTGCCAAGGGATAGGCTGATTCCTGTGCTGAAACTCGTCAACAGCATGCAAAGATGAAATGCTTTCCCATTGATTTTACAGACCTGCAGCCAAAGTTTTAGGCTCCAGGAAATCTGCAGCCGGGTCAGTGTCTTCTCTAAGCAGCGTCTGCTATAATTAGTTTGCATCAACTCGGAACCTCTGTATATACTTATTGATTTGTATAACAGCACAGAAAGAAACTTCAGAATCATCTGTCTTATAAAATGCATGGAAAAATCCTGTGTAAATGTGAGCAAATTTGAGTCCAGGGCTTCCTTACTCAGGTGTTGCCACAGAGAAGGCAGACCTGGTATCATTCAAGGATGAAATCTGCCTGGGCATGTAAGAAAAAAAAAAGGAAGATGGACAAGAGAGTTTAGGGTCTGGGCAAGAGTGGGATGGAGATGCTGCACCATGAAATCTAAATTGCAGAGAAAGGGAGGGAAGTGGACAGAGGCAGGGCTGTAGACAGGGCCAAGATGGAGCATGGGTGAGCTGGGGGCCATGCTGACAGTTCCAGGTTGGAGCCCAGGACCACGTGCCACGCAGCAGGTGCTCCACAGAGGCGGAGGCCTTCACCGCAAGGTTGGGGAGTAATGGTGTGGGAGACATTTGGAAGGTGGGCAGGACAATAACCCTCACCTCCTGACCTGGGGATAACAATGATAATAATAATGATAATAAAATAAGGGCTCACCAGGTATCAATCTGTGTGCTGAATACTTTATATATCCTATGTTGTTGAACATGGGCGTGAGGAAATGAGCAACTTCTTGAAGCCTGATGTCTCAGGGGAGAGCTAGTGACAGTTACGCTGGGGAGACCAGGAGGAGGTTCAAAGAGGAGTCTGAGGTTAGAGGGGAGTTGTATAGGAGCGTAGGGTGTACCGGTTTGGGAGGGAGGATGATGAGGGGGAGTGGGACCAAGCATTGGAAGGATGATGATATTGGAGTAAGGAATAGGCAGGAGGCTGGGCTGCAAGGACAATAAGAAAGCATAACCCAAAGGATACCCACCTCAGATGGGTTTGCTTTAGCATGTTAACTGAGTGATTTTGGAATAGACCTTATAGAAAAAAATACAGCGTGAAAATCCTGGAGTTGTTCGGGGATTCGTGAGAAGAAACCAAACAGGACATGTGCTGACAGCTGAATGGCTCAAACCAACCACTGTGGGTTGGATGCGTTGGACAGATCTGGTTCTTTTGAGCCCTTGTGGCTTGAGGACAGGTCGACTTATTATGTCTGGCTTCAAGCTCATCATGAGATCATAAGAAAATGTCACCCAAACTGGGAATGCTGAAATCCTTTTTTCCTGTGTATCCAGTTAGCATTTATGAACACATGGCCATAGAGAGAAGGAATTATGTGCATATGTGTGTGTTAAAATAGTACTTGACGATGGTCTAATGCTTGACCTTACCTTGCTCTGTGCAAGTAAAGGCACTGCTTAAGGAGTAAGAGAATGTCTGGTAAAAATAAAAGAAAATGCCCATTAAACATGTGTGCAGTTTAATCTGTACAGTTAATGTGGTAAAAGAATGTACATAAGCCCTCATACATACTCCTTACGTTCCTTAAATCTTGGTTGTTGCCATTTTCCTATATGCATAGTTTTCTCATAAACTTGGCATTCAGATTTCTGAAACATGATGAAAATCATGCAGTCAAGAGCAAAACTCTTAGAATCTTACCCCACTTCTACATCTTTTTTTTTTTTTTTTTTTTTCGAGACGGAGTCTTGTTCTGTTGCCAGACTGGAGTGCAGTGGCACGATCTCGGCTCACTGTAACCTCTGACTCCCTGGTTCAAACTATTCTCCTGCCTCAGCCTCCCGAGTAGGTGGGACTACAGGCACCTACCACCACGCCCAGCTGATTTTTATATTTTTAGTAGAGACAGGGTTTCACCTTTTTGGCCAGGATGGTCTCGATCTTTTGACCATGTGATCCTCCCGCCTCCACCTCCCAAAGTGCTTTGATTACAGGAAGTGAGCCACCGAGCCCTGCCCACTTCTACATTCTATAAAAATATTTAGAATCTCTTTTTGTTTTTCTATTCCTTTAGTACCAGAGCCAATGTGTCTTTTAATTCATCCTAACACTTCCTACTAATAATCAGATCAATTAGGTGGGAGAGAAATATATATATATAATTGAGGAAAATAATTTGTAGGAATTTAAAAGGAGGGATACTTTAATCAAAGTTGCTTACTCAGCAAAGCCTTTCCTCCCTACAGATGATATAAAACAAATACAGGTACACACCCCAATTCTGTACTTGTAATACGTATAACAAAGTACCACAGACTGGGTGGTTTAAATAACAGAAATTTGTCTTCTCGCAATTCTAGGGGCTAAAAGTCCAAGATAATGTGTTGGCAGGATTTCTTCCTTCTGATACCTCTCCTTGGCTTGTAGATGGCCATCTTCTGCCTGTGTCTTTACATGGGTCTTCCCACTGTGTGTACCTGGGTCCAAATTCTCTCTTCTTTTAAGGACCCATCCTAAAGACCTCATGTTACCTTAATTATGTCTCTGAAGATTCTATCTCCAAATGAAGTTACATTCTGAGGTACTGGGGGTTAGAACTCAAACACACAAATTTCTGGGAGGACACACACTTCAGCCTATTATGGTGCCCTTCCGAAAGCTTCTGAATTGTAACTCAATGGAGACTTTCGGAAATCAGTTGAGCTTTAATCAGTAAGGTCTCCTGGCTGTTACAGACAACTTCACAACACATTTTATGGAAATGGACACACAGATAGGAAGGGAAAGTCTCTTTTGCAACCTCATTCTTGCTCTGAGAATGTAGAATGCGTCCAAGACTTAGAGAAGGCCATTAGTAGGAGTCTCACTGAGATGTCTAGTCCCTGTGGAACAAGCATGTGCTCAGGAAAATTCTCAGCACATTCTCAAATTGCCCAAAGTGTTGCCACTTGACAAGCATCAGGGAAATAACAGCAAATCATGAATAGATGAATCCATCACTGGATACCACCTCTTGGGTCACTCCCGAGATTCTCAAAAGAGTTTTCTTACCCGAGGTTTCGATTTCTGTCACTATGTTAGGTATTAGCCATAAAAAGCATCTATTTTATAATTAATGGGCTACCAGGCTGGGCCTTGGAGTTGCTCCTGACATCTCTTTCCACCTAAACAGTGGAGGGGAACCACATTAAGGAGAACTTGGGCCAGGCACAGTGGCTCACACCCGTAATCCCAGCACTTTGGGAGGCCAAGGTGGGTGGTCACGAGGTCAGGAGTTTGACACCAGCCTGACCAACATGGTGAAACCCTGCCTCTACTAAAAATACAAAAATTAGCTGGGCATGGTGGCACGTGCCTATAATCCCAGCTACTCAGGAGGCTAAGGCAGGAGAATTGCTTGAACCTGGGAGGCGGAGGTTGCAGTAAGCAGAGATCACACCACTGCACTCCAGCCTGGGCGAGAGTGAGACTCCGTCTCACACACACACACACACACAAAAGGAGACCTCATGATCAAAGATGAGCAGCATCATGGGAATGGAAATGGGCATAACTAATGTTTAATTGCCACAGTTTAACACAAAGGATGAACAGAAGTGTCTGACAGGTGTGGAGGGTGGGAGGTTTGTAGGAGAGAGTACGAGGTGACCTCTGAGAGATGGCCCAGGGTGATGTATTTATTAATGGTAAAGGTGAAATTACAACCCCCTTTCCAGGAAATGAGTCAAGGTTTGGAAGAAAAGATGAAAGTTTTATGATGTCTTGCAGCAGAGGGAAAGAGCTTAGTGAATTGAGATGGGGGGCACGAGAAGTTTTCCAGGCAAGGGATCGTGAAGTGAATCTGTCAGCAAGTGGCAGCTCCATCCAGCACACGCTGGCCTGGTGGAAAAGTTAAAACTTAAATATTGCTCCACACTTGGTGCGTCAGAACAGATTGTACCCCTTGTTTGAGAAGACTAGTTTCATTTACCCCTTTCTTGGCATTTCAGGAAGCCACACGGATTTCTGCCCAGCATCCCCCCGCTTTCCAGAATCCCGTTTCCTCACTCTACAGCAATGTCTGTCCATTGCACAAAGCTACACACTGAAAAGGTGTGCTTTCCCTGCACGTGCTCTTGTGGGTGTTACTTCTCTCTGGAAAATTCCTACTCTTCAATCCTTTCTAAGACTTATTAAATGTCAAGTCCTTCACAAGGATTCTCCTGATCCTTTTACTTTGAATGTTTTTTTCTTCCTCTTCTGGACACCTATAGCATTTTAAACTTGAATGAAGTTCAACCCGTTTCATTATATGTTAGGATTAACTTGCTCTTTTCTGTCCCCATTTCCAATAGACTATCTAACTTCATGAAGATATAGATTTTTATTTTCACTTATATCCTCTCCTGTACCAAGCACAACTCTTGCACAGAATGTGCATCATAAATACCAGTTGGGTGACGCGGAATTAATACTTGCTGAATAATGTTGAATGAATGCTGTGAAAATGGCTCCCTTCCTGTGGGTACTCCCTTATTGAAAGTGAGACCAGGCTTCCATACAGCGTGGCGCTCTGAGGGCTGGACTAGAAGTGCAGGAGGGGTGGATTGGTGCTAAAATGTCAGGGTATGGTGTTAAGGGCATTCACAAGCCATAATCCCAGGGTGAAGCCAGAGTTGAGAATGAAACAGATAGTCCAAAGGATACGTCAACTGAAGAGGCAGCAACCAACAGTTGAACAAGGCGTAGTAAGCCATCCGGGCTGAGGAATGGCTGGAAGGTTGAAGGGTCTCCCCAGAGATGCCAGGGTTGAAAGATTGGAACCTGGTGGGTGAAGAACTGTTAAGTGGACTAAGCCCTCTAAGACACTTCACTCCTTTACTGTTTCATCTAGAGATGTTTCAAACCATTGTTTGCCATCGTCTTAGTTCAGACATCATCAACACAGCTTTACAGATATTCTTACCAGTTAGTCTGGTAGGTCATTTTAACAACCTATTTGGAGTTCGTTTTTCTTAATCTCTCCTTTAACAGGAAGCCTTCAGAGTGTTCAGCCACTGCCTCGTTGTGATCTGTAATATGCTACAACCTTGAAAATGAGGCAAGGCGAGTGGATTTCTCTAACTCTGGTCCAACCGAATGGCTGGGACAAACCACAGATGACTCGTCCCCTCAGTGACAGCCAGCGGAACTTAGCCAGCCTCCTAGAATCTGATGACCAAATTGTGTCTCTTTGAACTTTGATTTCCTTCTGGGTTCTAGATCTCTTTGTGATGGTGAGATGTGGTGAAAAGAGTTCTCAAACTAGTCCAAGTCCCACTTTTTTCACTGAAAAACATTGTGGCTTAAGGATAGATACCTTGTTTTTAATTTTAATTTAATTTAATTTTTATCATTTTTGTTTTTTGAGATGGAGTCTCACTCTGTCACCCAGGCTGGAGTGCAGTGGTGTGAACTCGGCTCACTGCAAGCTCTGCCTCCTGGGTTCAAGCCATTCCCCTGTCTCAGCCTCCTTAATAGCTCGGATTACAGCTGCCTGCCACCAGGCCTGGCTAATTTTTGTATTTTTAGTAGAGACGGGGTTTTGCTATGTTGGCCAGGCTTATCTTGAACTCCTGGCTTCAGGTGATCCGCCTGCGTTGGCCTCCCAAAGTGTTGGGATTACAAACATGAGCCAGCGCACCCGGACACCTTGGTTTTACAATGGGATAATAATCCCAAGTATCCCTATTTGCAAAATCTTGAAGGTTGTGACCTGGACACAATAGGTCCTTGAGGCTCTTTTCTTCAATTAGTTTAGTTAATTACTATTTCTTGAGCACTTGTTTGGAGGGGCTCAACAGGACAGTCCCTCTAAGTACCTACTCTCCATGTTTTGGCCTGCTTATCCCATGGACCTATTTGCCTTGACAAATCCACAGTTCTAGCAAGCCTCTGCAGTCTAGAAAAAATATTGAAAGTGAAATCATTGATATCTGTCTCATTACTTTATATATTTCTTTTTTCTTTTTCTTTCTTTCTTTCTTTTTTTTTTGAGATGGAGTCTCCCTTTGTCGCCCAGGCTGGAGTGCAGTGGTGTGATCTTGGCTCACTACAACCTCTGCCTCCTGGATTCAGCAATTCTTCTGCCTCAGTATCCCAAGTAGCTGAGATTATAGGCGTGTACCACCACATGTGGCTACTTTTTTTTTACTTTTAGTAGAGACGGGGTTTCATCATATTGGCCACGCTGGTCTTGAACTCCTGACCTCATGATCCACCCACCTCCGCCTCCCAAAGTGCTGGGATTACAGGCGTGAGCCTCCGCTCCCAGCCTACTTTACAATATTTCTGTAAATGAAGATGATTAAAAAGAAAAACTACCTGACAAAGCTGTGCCAAAGATGAAATGAAATGCGACTTGGAAGAGATTTGTGGACTGTGAAAACCTTGAGAAACGTAAATGATCATTACTACCATCTGCAGACCCAAGAGTGCCTATTCCTGCTGTCCTGGTCTGAGTAAGACCAGGAAAAGAGCTGGGAAGGGCTGGTGGCTTTTCATGGCGTGGCTGCCCTCTAGTGGCTATGATTCACAGCCACTTTACGGAGGCATGGCCCAGAGAGGGAGGGAGGAAACCCATCAGGTTGGGAGAGAAGTGTCCAGTAGGTCAATCAACATCGTCCTCAGCCTTCTCCTCTGTGAGAGACAGTGCCCACACCCCTTTACCTGTCTACACTGCCTGCTGTAGTGGAGGCACAAGGCTCTGGAGGTCAATAGGTCCGACCCTGTCATTTACCACTGACCTGAGTCAACTTAATGACTCAGATAATACTTAATTTCCTGTATGCATAATGGGAAAAATAATGCCTAATTTGAGAGTTGTTGTGAAGATTAAATAAACTAATTTATGTAAAATAGTCTTCCCAGTATCTGGCTCATTTTAAGCATTTTTAAAAAGGCTTTTTATTCCCTTCAAACTTTATTTATATTTTGGGGTTCATATTGGCAAGCTATTTGGGTCTGGGAGTATATATTTAATCCTTATTTAGATCATCTTAGATGTGTTTCCAAGAAGCAGAATGTTCTCGCTCTAACCCTTTCAAAGAGAAACCAGCTGCCCTGGAACTGATAAGTTCCACAATTCCAGGGTTTCATAAATCTGCTCATCTAACTCTGTTCTCATTTTCCTTCTCTGATGTGTGGGTCTACTTGCTGCTTTAACTGGGGACTGCATTCTGCCCAGCAGGGTTTTTGAGCAGAACGTCCCTCTCACAGGCCGCTGGGGTAAAGAACTGTCTTATCATCTAGGCATGCGCCCAGGTCAGGTCTTCAGAAGCTGAGCATGAGCAGCATTCACGGGGCAGCCATTCCCTCCGGCCTCCATCCAACAAAGGGCTGAGGCAAATCAGGTCACTCTCTGTGCTTTGCTGGGAAGGGGCATCTTCAAGGCAGGAGACATCATTAGCTATTTCCAAGGTGGATATTTTCGTGTTCTCAGAAATGTTCAGGCATTTGAAGGGATGGGTCTTTAAATCACACAGAGGTAACACATTGAATGACTTCAGGCTAGTTACTCAACCTCCCGGAGTGTGCTGGGACTGGCTCACAAGAGCTGGTTGTGCCTCTCTCTTGTCAACCGCATATGGGAGCAAAGATCTGAAGGAGATAAGGGAATGAGCTGCCCAGCTATCAGAGAAGACTGCTCCAGGCAGGAGGAACAAACAGGTGCCTGGCATGTGGGAGAAGCATCAAGGGGACTGGTGTGACAGGAGAAGAGGGAGCAGGGGAAGATCTGAGGTTGAAGCGGGAATCAGGCCTTATAAACACTCTGCCTTTTTCTCAGAGTGAGGATGAGCAGCAGAGTCTGAGTGGAAGAGTGAGTGGAAGGTTTAATGAGATCATCTGGTTTCTCTGTTAAGATGAGGCTGTAAGGAGCAGGTGTAGACGCAGGGAGAACAGGGAGGAATTCTTGCAGCTCTCCAAGCAGATGCCCATGGCATGGGCAGGTTCAGAAGTGGTGAGGGGATAAGCTCCTAGATATCACACGACAGGAGATTTGCTGATAGATTGTCTCTGGCGTGTGAGAGAGGGAGGGGAGGGGAGGATGAGTGCAAGCATGTTGGCCTGAGCAACTACAGGGATGAAGCTGCTATTAGGAAGATGAGAAGACCGTGGGAGGAGCTGATTTGGGGAGGATATTCAGGAGTTGGATTTTGGACATGTCAGCTTTGAGATGCCTAATAGATATCCACGAGGAGGGCAGTTTGATGTTTGGTTACACAGCCTGCAGGTCAGGGGAAAAGTTCAGACCTGATGTAAGAGTCTTCAGCATAGAGATGATACTTAAAGCCAAGACATTCGATGAGATCACCAAAGCACGAGTATTGATAGAATAGAGGTCCAAGCAGTAAGTTCTGAGGCACTCCAATGCTGAAAGGTCATGGTGGTGAGGAAGCGTCATGGAAGAATACTACAGAGGAACAGGCAGTAAGCCAGGAGCCAAACTAGGGAGCCGTGGAAAGAACATACCACGGAAACAGGGAGTAATCAACTGTGTCAGACTGTGTTGACAGGTCAAGTAAGATGAGGACAAAGAAGTGACTTTTTATTTAGCAACATAGAGGTCATTATTGACCTTGATAAAGGAATTTTGATATAGTGCCCCATATCCAGATTATAAAACCAATATTGTAGCTTGTTAATTTGTTTACATTTCTTTCCATCACACTGATGGGTTAATTTCTTAGACACAGGGAATAGAAGGTCTCACTCATTTCTGTGTCCTGGCATGCTCAATGAATATTTATGGAATGAATGTGTAAGTACACAAAAGGGAGTACTTTAGATATTGGCCTAGGCTGCCCGTTGTGGGGCTGCAATCACTCGCCAAGACTGCTGAACCGGAAAGAGATCTCTACTAAAGATTTTACTTGAATCACCCAGGGATATAAGTGGCCATTTGTCTTATTCTTAATGACACTATCATCCATAAGTCTCATTTTTTGCATATCATCATCATCCAATAACCACATTCTGGCAATTCTTCCCTCATGGTTCATCTAAGAGTAATTCTTTTGCCTCTACTTACCAACTTTTCATACCCAACATTATAAACTCTCTAATACCATTCGCTATTGCTGAAGACGGATTTTCTTCATGCTCAAACCTTCAAAGACCTATATATTATGCTTATTATTCTTTTTTGGCTTTAAAGGGTGCCTATCATTTAATCATTGAGCTGGAGATATTTACTGAATGAGGTGTGTGCCACCTAGATGTTACTCTTTGGAGATACATGGTGAGCAAGTTAGACACAATGACTGCCCTCAGGGAGCTTGCAGTCTAATGGGTTTATGTGGCAGAGACATTAAACAAATAAGTACAGTGAAGTGATAAATGCCATGAGAGAGAAAGTGTCCTCTTCATCCATGTTTTCCAGGGTTCTATCCTAGGTCCTCCTCTCCTCACTCTGTATCTGCTCCCAGGTGATTTTGTTCACTCTCTTGGATTCAGTTAATGACTCTCAAACAGAGATCTGCTCAAATCTTTCTAAACACGTCCAACCAGTGTCTATTGGGTCTCTTTTCTTAGGATACTCAGGATCACTCTCACAGACAACATGTCAAAAACAGGAGCAATCATCCCCTGTGCCCCAAAACACACCCACACCCAGGCTCTTCTGTGTTCTGAGCCACCATCACCTGCAGCATCACTAGGCCAGCTGCCCACCCCAACCCCAGAGCTCTAGCCTGGGCTTCCTGGCAACCTCACCCTATTGTTAGCAACCTGTCTCTAGTTCTGTCACTTGTTTCTCCTAAGCATATCTCAAATCCCACAGTTCCTTTTTTTCCTGCTGAAATTACTGTTAAATTGCAACTGTGAAATTTTATTGGACCTTTATTATGTTTCAGGCCCTGTAATAAGTGCTTTAAATGTGTTTCCTCATTCAACCCTCAGAACAGTACTATTGGGTAAGCTCTGGTGAGCGCTAGTGTTATTCCCACTTTTATAGAAGAGGAGGCTGAGATATAGAAAAGTTAAGTACTTTGGAGAGTGTCACACAGCTGGTAGGCGAAGGAGCTTTGTACTATGAACCTCTGCCATTACCACAGAGCCCTTAGTTCAGGCAGCTGTCATCTCTCATCTGGATTTCTCCAATGTCCTCCAGCCATGGCCCTTTTCTAAGCTTCACTTCACACCAGAGTAAAATCATACGCCTTGTTAAAGTTCTTTAGTTGCTCCCCTCTACCCTTAGGATAACTCCCAAAGCCCATAATGCAACTGCTGACATTGTTCCCCACAATCTGACCTCCGATTACTTTTTGCGGCCTTCTCATTCTCTCCCTCCCGCACTCACCACACAGCCCTAAAGCACCTAATTTCAATAAAAATTATTGTTTATTCCAAAGGAAACGTTTTATTATATGAAAAATAATTTTTCTTGTTTAATGTTCATCTCCCTTTAATCTCCCCCTAAAAACACTTCCCCTCACTTATGCTATTATGAATTTTTTATTTTTAATTTTTTTCCCCAAAGTTTTAAGTCCATTTTATTTTGAACTAATTTAGACCTACAGAAAAATTGTAAAAATAGTTCCTTTATATTCCTTTATATTCTTCAACTAGCCTCCCCTACTGGGAACATCTTGTAAAACCATAGTACAATAATTAAGAGCAAGAGATTAACATTGGTGTAATATTATTAAAGACCCTATTTTAATTTGATTGTTTTTTCACTAATAACCTTTATTTTTTTAGAAAAAGATGAAAATAGGACTAATAGGACTGTGTTGGAGTGACCTGCTTTTTTTTTTTTTGAGATGGAGTCTCACTCTGTCACTCAGGCTGGAGTGCAGTGGCACAGTCTCGGCTCACTGCAGCCTCTGCCTCCCAGGTTCAGGTGATTCTCCTGCCTCAGCCTCCAGAATAGCTGGGATTACAGGCACCTGCCACCATGCCCAGCTAATTTTTATATTTTTAGTAGAGATGGGGTTTCAACATTTTGGCCAGGCTGGTCTCAACCTCCTGACCTCCCTCTAGTGACTCACCCACCTCAGCCTCCTAAAGTGCTTGGATTACAGGCATGAGCCACCTCACTTGCTTTTTTATTGCTACATAATAACTGTACATATTCATGGGGTACATGTGGTATTTGGTATAAACATACAACATGTAATGATCAAATTAGGGTAATTGAGACGTCCATAACTTCAAACAGCAATCATTTCTTTATTTGAGAACATTCCAAATCTTCTAGATCTTTAAAAATAAACAATAAACTGTTGATAACTATATTCTCCCTACTGTGCTATCAAACATTAGGATTTCTGTCTTCTAACTGTATTTTGTACCCATTAATCAACCTCTTTTCATTCCTCCCTGCTACCCTTCCAGCCTCTGGTAATCACTACTGTATTCTCTACCTCCATGAGATCAACTTTTTTGTTTGTTTTTTAGCTCCCACATATGGGTGAGAATACGGAATATTTATCTTTCTGTAACTGGTTTTTTTCACTTAACGTGTTGTTTTCTATGCTTGTTCATGTTGCTGAAAATGACAGGATTTCATTCTTTTTATGGCTGAATAGTATTCCATTGTCTATATATACCATAGTTTTTTTGTGTTTTCATCCATTGATAGGCATTTAGATCAATTCCATATCTTGGCTATTCTGAATAGTGCTTCCATAAGCATGGAAGTGCAGATAGCTCTTTGATATACTAATATCTTTTCTTTTGGTGTATATCCAGCAGTGGGATTCTGGGTCATATGGTAGTTCTATTTTTAGTTTTTTGAGGACCCTCTCTATTGTTTTCCATAGCGGCTGTGCTAATTTACATTCCCACCAACAGTGTACAAAGGTTCCCTTTTCTCCATAACCTCACCAACACTTGTTATCCTTCATCTTTTTGATAATAGCCATCCTAACAGGTGTGAGGTGATATCTCATTGTGGTTTTAATTTTCATTTCCCTGATAATTAGTGATGTTGAGCATTTTCTCATATACCTGTTGGCTATTTGTATGCCTTCTTCTAAGAAATGTCTATTCAGGTCCTTGCTCATTATAATCAAGTTATTTGTTTTTTTTTGTTATTGACGTATTTGAGTTTCTTGTATATTTTGGATATTAACCCCTTGTCAGGTATATGATTTGCAAATATATTCTCCTAATATATAGGTCATTTCTTCACTCTATAACTTGTTTTCTTTGCTGTGCAGAAGCTTTATAGTTTGATGTAATCCTGTTGTCTATTTTCATTTTCGTTGCCTGTGCTTTTGAGGACATATCCAAAAAACTATTGCCCAGAAAAATATCCTGTTGTTTTCCCCCATGTTAATTCTAATAGTTGTATAATGTCAGGTGTTGGTCTTAAATTCCAGTCTCTAATACATCTTCAATTGATTTTTATATATGGTGTGAAATGGGGGCCCATTTTCATTCTTCTGCATGTGGATATCCAGTTTTTCCAACTCCATTTATTGAAGAGATTCTCCCCATTGTGTGTTCTTGGTGCCTTTGTTGAAAATCAATTAACTGTAAACGCTTGGCTTTATTTCTGGCTGAAGCATTTTCTTTGGTTCCACAAACATGCTTTCCTTCACCTTTGAGTCATCCCCATATTCCTCTGTTTAGGAAGTGTTCTTTTCGCTATGTCTGACCCTCCTCCTTCACTTATCCCACATTTTCTGGAAATATAATATTTTATCAGTTAAGTTTCAGTTCAGAAGTTTTTTTTCCTGTAGGAAGCCTCCCTGAATCTCCAAGTCTGGATGAGATGGTGTGAGAGGCAGAGTACTGGCTCCCCGAAATGTCCATGTCATTACTGCCTCACACCTGTGGATATATAACCTTGCATGACCACAGGACTTGGCAGATGTGATTAAGTCAAGAATACTGAGACAGGGAAGTAATCTTAGATGATGCAGATGAGCAATGTGATCACAGGGATCCTGATAAGAAGGAGTCAAGAGAGTCAGAATCAGAGGCGATGTGACTGTGGATGCTCCAGAAGCTGGAAAAGGCAAGAAAACATATTCTTCCCTAGAGTGTCCACAGGAGCACAGCTCTGAGCACTCCTTGATTTAGCCTTGTAAAACCCATTTTGTACTTCTAAACTCCAGAATGATTAAATAATCCATTTGTGTGTTAAGCCACTCAATTTGTAGCAATCTGTTGCAGTAGCAATCTGTTGCATTAGCAACAGGAAACTCATACAGATGGCTTTCCCTGTGCTTCCACACCTTCCGGACTCTTACGTCTTCACACTGCAGATTCTATTTCAATAGCTTTATTACCTGCTCATCTCCTTAGTAGCCCATAAGATCTGTAAGAGAATGCACTGAATTAATCTTACGCAGCTGATATTCTCAAGGACAAACATTGCTCTTGGAACGCAGCTGGTGCTAAATTAATATTTTTTGGATAAATGCTTGTCAAATGTGTGGAAATGCTATAATGGGTTTTCCAGGTTTCTCAAGGAATAATTGTGATGAGAAGGTAAGTGTGGTGTTTCTCTGTGGGCTTACCTCAATCTTAAGTGTGTATGTGTGTGTGTGTATATATATATATACATATTTTATATATATATATACACACACACAAGCAGTAATTTTTGCTCCATATATATATATACATGGGATCATTTTTTCTACATGGGATCATTCTTAGCTTGGTTTGATTGGCTTTGCCTGCCTGGAAATTGATGCTTTAATAAAGTGCTTTCTTATATTTGCACTCCTGCAGGCACAAAGTCCCTTGTTATGAAGAGCTTAAAATAACCTTTCTCAATTATTAGCCTCTCCTGCCTGAACCCTCAGGTTAGTGACATAAGACAACTTACAATTGGCAGGTGACATAATACCATTTGGGAGAGCTCTTAAAACTAGACATTCCCAAGTTAAGGCCGGGACCTCTAGCATCAGAATCTCCAGGAGAGGGATCTGTTCTGCGGGTGATTCTGATGCAGATCCAAATTTGGGAACCTCTGAGACTCAACCCTACAGCAGCCGTCACTTTGGCCACTAGATGTCAGGCTTTACTCTCCACCCTGTGGTTCCAGCACAGAAAACTTGTTACACCACCCCACCCACCCCACCCCAATGGAAATTTAGTATGCTTTGGGCCAAGTGCTGGGATAGATATTTTCATATGTTTTATCCCATTGAGCTTCACAAACACACTGAAAGTTAGGCATCATTATCCCCAATTTACAGATGAAGAAACCGAGGCCTATGGAATAACACAGAAAGGTCATATCCTTTCCATTTAACCATGCTGCCTTAATCTGGTTGGCTTAGACAACTAACTTGTCTTGCCTGTAGGAGTTCAGTGAATATTTGTGTAACACATTAACAGATAAACGTAAGCCTAAGAGCAGCACCAGGTGATATCTCTAATTTTCTTTCAAAGCAACTTTATTACAATAGTTTATCTTTATTTCAGTTTTCTTAAAAGGGCAAGGAGAAATAAAAAAAAGTTAAATTCATTGCCTTTTAAATTTCTTGGATAGTCTTTGAAGACGAATAAGCAAAAGTCTAGTGCTGGGCATGCTGAAAAGATAATCATATTCAGAATATCCAGTGTGGCCGCTGATAGAATGTGGTCTCATGAAACTGGAAGGAATGAGGTTCCTTGAGAGCTGTGGCTCTAAAATTGTGTTCCTCCAAGTCAGGATGCTGGCCGGCATGTGGTGTGTGTATCTCTCGTATGCGGGGAAGGCCTTGTGGCGTGTGGGTGTGAACGGATGGGGGCCAGGGAAAGATGGAAGAGAGAGGACATTAGACCTCTCAGTCGCTGTTTCAGTGAGAACATCCAAATGTTATCCTTTTATGTATTGGTACCCCATATGAGATTCTGTTTGGAAAAATGGCTTCCATGGCCCTTAAGAGGAAGAAACTGTTGACCTAGGTCATCCCCCAGACTGATAAACAATTGTATTATTTTATGCAAAAAAAAATTTTTTTTTTCTTGAGATGGAGTCTTGCTTTGTCACCCAGTGGTGTGATCTCAGCTCACTACAACCTTTGCCTCCCAGGTTCAAGCAATTCTCCTGCCTCAGCCTCCCAAGTAGCTGGGACTATAGGCGTGCACCACCATGCCTGGCTAATTTTTTGTATGTTTAGTAGAGATGGAGTTTCACCGTGTTAGCCAGGATGGTCTCGATCTCCTGACCTCATGATCTGCCCTCCTAGGCCTCCCAAAGTGCTGGGATTACAGGCATGAGCCACTGCACCTGGTCATTTTGTGCAAAATTTTAATCTGTGTTAGCAACCTATGTAGTTTCAACAAAACACTTTGAATGTATTCTTAAACTGTTTCAGTTAAGGAGAAAATGTTTAAGGTTTGCAGGAAAAAAGAAAATAAGACACAAAAACTACCAAGAAAGTCCAAACACTGTTTAAGTAAGAAAGTTTCAGACAGAAGTATTTTTAAAATCTGTTCTGTTTTATTTTTTCTGTTAAAAGCCAATATGATATATTAACACAAATGATGAAACTGAAAATGAGAAATCCTTCCTTTTTAGCAACTCCAACCTGAATCAGGGATATGATTATGTGACAAAGGTCCTCACGAAGGTCCGTGAGATGCCCTGTATGATCCAGATCGTTGCAACGGGAAAGTGACTTGCTGGGCCCATAAGTGGGTTGCTGAACATTCCCTCAACCTTCCTCCTGCCACCCTGCCCAGATTTTAAAGAGTCTTGGGAAGGAAATGTTATACACACTGGGATCAGCACAGTAAGCTTGTGTGATTAATACTAGGTTTCCCTTTTTTAGCTGCTCAGAATCAAAAAGGAAAAAAATAAAGGTTAGAAAAAATCCATATCAAGCGTTAACAGGACTGGAAACACAGCAGTGGTTGGAACAAATGAGAACCACATTTTCATCATCTGGCTCCAATAACCGAAGGAAACACCCTTTCCTTCTTTGGGAGCTGTATTGCTCTCTGGAGTTTTGGGGAAGCCCAAAGGTGGAGACCACGTGGCCTCCAGGTGAGCCTGTAACCGGGTCCTGCCAAATCCTCTAATGGCCCCTCTGACACCCTTTCCCCTTAAACTACACCCATCTTGTCTCTTCCCAGGACACGGCATCTTTTAGGAACAAAGGGGATGGTAGCATTTCCTGGAGATTTTGGACATCCGACAACCCCCTTCCCACCCCCCGTAACTTCTCAGCTGCCTCCTGGCCCCTAGGGTGGAAGGGGGCAAAATCAAGACCCTTATGTTTTGGAGCCATTTTAAAAAATTTTATCAAAAAGTTTTGTTAAAATAGATATTCTTATTTTTCAGCTTTCTTTTGTTCTTCAATATTTACATGCTAAGTGTACATGCTTGCATATTCTTGCATATTTCACAATATTCTTTTAAAAAGCTGTTTGGTTTCTTTTGACAGGAGTTCAGGTCTGGCTTTTGAGCTCTGGCACAGCAGAGGAAAGGCAGCCAACAATGGGATCTGAAACAATTTGAGGGGCCTTCTCTCATTAGCCCTTTTGATACCCAGTGAAGTCACTCTGTCTTCACAGCATCTTATTTTTTTTTTTACTTGTATCACTGAACTCTTGAGGGAATGAGATATCATTCTCTGTCTCTCTCCGCTATTTAAATATGCATTCTGTGAAGGTGGGAACCTTAAATAGTGGCTGGTATATAATAATTGCTCAACAAATATTTGTTAAAAAATGGGAAGATGCTTATTTAGACAGTGAAGGGCTTGTGGGGGGTGGGCAGGGTTGCTGCTCTGGGTGCAGTCTGGGGAAGTAGCTACGGTAAGCAGGTAAGACATGTGCATGGTCTTGTCCAGGACGTAGGAGTCCTAGCACCACAGCACATTTAAATACTTCTGGAATGTCTGATAATGATATTGAAACGGGGTGGGGGGGTTCCCTTGACCCCTTCACAGGACTTGTGAAGGGGTTGGCTTGTTTACTCAGCTGTAGCACTCAATCCCTTATGGAAGCGAGCACATTAGCAGATGGGTATGGGAACCTGAACAAACGAACACTGGAACTGACTGGTCCCTTCTCTCTGGCAGGAGCAGGTTCTGTGTGGGCCCTGTGGTGGCATCCAAGTGTGTTACAATGCTATTTTAATTCTGCTGTCTGGAAGAGGATGTCTGCAACTCCCTAGAGCCCCAGAGGGCATATATTACTATCAGTGCTCTTTTAGCGTTTGCTATTCACAGACAGCTAAGTATTAACTAGGTCAGTGAAGGGTCAGGGTGACAGCCTTTTATACCCTTATACCCTGCCCTCTTGATACCCAAGTTCTTGTCTGGTGTCAAGAAAGAATCGGGTCACAAGAAATAATTAAAGGTGGAAGTGGCTGTCAGCAGGAAGGGGAGCTGGAAAGGAGATGGAGTGGGAAGATAATCTGGAGTCCAGCAGTCCCCAGCTGAACTCCTCTCCTACCATAGTCTCCAACATCCAGCTGTTTCTTCTCTTGATGTTTAGACACTTCTCTCTTCTGTGTGTATGACTGCTGAGTCTGGGGTCTGGGGTTCTTATGGGCACCAGGATAGGGGGTTGGGTGGGCCAAAAGGCAATATTCGGTTGGGAAAATAGGGATAGTTCTCATGTTGGGCCACGGGTCCAGGCTTGAGGGTGGAGCCCTTGCCAGGAACCCTGCCCTCTTCTACCCAGTATTTCCATGCTTCCTGTCCTTATCAATGTCACCTCTTCCTTGAGTTCCTAGTGTCATCCAGTCCAAGTCAATGAGTCAGTAGATTTTCTGATTTTCTTTTCTCTCAAACTGTCAAAAGCTGTTCAGAGTTATTGAAGACACTCAATTTGTTGCAGTTAGGGATGCAGAAACTTAGATGAATAAAAAATGTTATCAGATTTTAACTTAAGACCCTAATTGTTAGATCTTTATTTTCTTTAAGGCTTTTGGAAAAGGAAATAAAAAAATTTTAAGTACTTATAGATGACATGAAGAGGAATGCAAAGATTTATGTCTTTGACAATGAAGTGGATTTTTTAAGTGTTAAAAAAAAGAATGATCATTTTTAGTTTAAAGGCATTGAGTGCAAGGACAATTAAGCAAGTAAAAGTCTCACTTTTTGAACTCAGAAAGTGATAGTTCATTGACTTAATGGATTTTCAACTTAGCAAAATTGCCTTTTAAAAAATAACTAATGCTGTTTTTCTCCTGAGAAAAGGTTTTTTTTTCCATCTCAGTGTTTTCATAAGCCCTAAAGTATTTTTGCTTTTAATCAGGCTTTTCTATGTGGGTTTTGGTGTGAATGCAGATAGTTTTTAAGTTTCTTTCTCTACCCAGATTACCACTCAGTATTTCTTTCATATAAACATGCTTTGAGTTGAACCACTAATTTTTACTTATAATATCTCATTTAGCTAAAGTAACTTCACAGACCCCTTAAAACTTGCTCTGTAATAGTGGGAATACTGAAAATCACCAGGTCACCGTGGGGCAAAGGGCATAGAACATGCTAGAAGTGACTCTTGCCTGGTTGTAATTTCGGCTGACCCTGACTTGCATTGCATGTCAATTGTAGGAGTTTGTTACCTACCTAGAAGGGTTTCGATAGGGAAGATCCCTGCAAGCTGCAGGAAGTTCTTCATATGTCTACTGACATTTAACTTGTATTCTTGCCAAGAGGTGGCATGCTTCCAGGGATCACTGGGGGACACAGAAGCAAACCTAGGAAAATCGAAGCAGAAACCCTGAGATGTGATTGACCAGGTATATACACTGGCAACCTGGCTCATGGGATGGGAAAAAGAATAACTTGTGCATGTCTACAAATTGTTTCAGATTTGAAGAAAACACCATGATAGATTCCTTTGTATATTTTCTGAAAAAGCAATTCCACAGCATTTTGCTTACATATTTACAACACTGTTGAGAATGTTCATAATTATAATCATAGCCACAGAGAGAATGAAGATGTTTAAATTCAGCATGTGGTCAATCTGAGTGTTCTGGAAAGAAAGGAAATTATTTCTGAATGTACGTATTTCTGCATTTCATATCTAGATATTAATTCATGCTGTGATCAAGCAAATCCTCTCTGGGTCTTATTAATGCCTTACATTTATTTTGGGGGCTTTTTCTTTGAGGAGGTATTGTTATAGTAAGTAGCTGGTCAGGGATCAGCAAGACAGGAGAGGGCTCTCCCACCCCATCCCAGGAATGTCAGGCGACATCAGGTGATGGTCAGGCAGTTGTTAATCGTCTCTCTAAAATAATGATTGATCACAGCCAGTGTCAGGGAAAGGCCGTTTCCCTATGATAGAAAAAAACCTGAAACGGGTGAATAGCAGTTTCCTGATAAGATCTCAGGAGTTGGGTAGTGGGCTCCAGCATGCGCATTAAGAGGCAAAATTACAGAGTTTAACTGGTCTGTGACGTTCCATTGACATTTGACTGAAGGAAGAATGCCTCAAGTGAGCATGCGTACAACTCCAGTAAACACACTGCGCATGCTCCCCTCCCAAGTGCCCGCAGGTCACTGCAAGTGCAAACAGCCCACAGCCAAGGGAGGAATCGGGGGAGAAGGAACGCAAGACCCCAGAGGTATGCCAACGTACAAAACCACAAGTCAAAAGGTCAAACCACACACTTGTCCTCCAAGTTGCCTGCTTGGCCCTCTTCCACGTATACGTTCTGTCCTTTTTCTTCCTGCTCGAAAGCTTTTAATACACTTTCCCACCTACTCTAAAACTTGCCTCGGTCTTTTCTTCTGCCTTATGCCCCCTCAGTCGAATTCTTTCTTCTGAGGAGACAAGAACTGAGACTGCTGCAAACCCATATGGATTTGCTGCTGGTAACAGTATAATTATTTTATTTGAAATGTTCACACCCTCTCATCATATTACAGAAAACAGACAGTATCCATGTAACTGTCCTCTTCCCATCCACTTCACTCCCATCTTCCAAAATAAGCAAATTATAGCCCTAAGTGGACATTACGATCAATAAGAAAGGAAGTGGAGGGAAATATGTTTATACAATGGGACAAGCACTGGACAACAGCTAGGGAAAATGATATGACACCCTACTGCTGCTAACCAGAGTGTAATGTTGGAGAAAGGAACATTTTGGGGTCATAATTTCCTTACCTAGAAAATCAGAAAGGTTGGCCAGATGACTTGTAGGGTCTCTTCAAGCTCAAATTCTAGGATTGGAGTTCAGAGAGCAGCAGAAAATGACTGTGTCCCCTCTTTGGGGACAGTCTCCCCTACACTGGGAATTCTCTTCTTTTTCTTCTCAGGGAAACAATGAGCATATTGTGAATTGTAATCAAGAACATTCAGCAGGTCGGGATTTTGTCACCACTGTGAATACAGCTTCCAAAAGGAAAGGGAGAGAGAAGAAGAAAGAGACTAAAACAAGAAAAAGAGTTTGATTTTAAAAAGAAGATAAAATTTATACCAAGTTCAAAAACTAAACTGTGCATCAAAATGTACACTCATGGTGTATGGATACGTCAAAAAAATGAAACAGGGTGAATACTTTTTAAAAAGGAAACAGTATTTACGTATAATTCAAATCAATCTACGTGGTGTTTTATTTAAAGGATTTCCCATTCCAGAGTGCTTAGGAAATAAGAGTTTCTGGATGGCTGAGTTTACCCAGACACCTAAAGGTTAGTTAATCTTTTAAATTTTGTAATTTATTTTTAATGAGAAACTTTCTAAACTGTACATTTCCTTGTCTTATGAGACAGAGTAGATTAAATGGAACATAACATTTCAGCATAATTAGCCCATGGGAATATATGTCTCAAGTGCTCAGTTCATAGTTATAGACTCAGATGTAGACAAAGACGGTATGGCTTGTGGGCTGAAGGCTTATAGACACAACTGTGCTCCTGAAAGGTGTTTGTGCTTTGGAAATTCCCTGTTATCAATCTGCATCACAGTCATTTGCCTGCTTCTCATAAAGAAGGTGTGGCCTGAGGCTACACCAGCTAAATGAATTCCTGAGGAGTTGAGCATAGCTGCCTCTCAGAATATTAGCGATCTAATTAAGGCAGCCTTTCTAATGATTGCTCTTAGGTCCTTTGGCTTGAAAGCACTGTTCAGTACATGGTTGTTCACATCCTGGACCACAGGCTCCTAGTCTGTGTGGGCCACCCCTCCTCTCTCCAATGTCACATGTCATACCTCTTTATAGTCATTTCCCCTAGTGCTTTCTGCTCCCAGGTCTAAAACTGCCCTAACAGAACAACCCATCAAGGTCCTCTTCCCTTCTGATCAGCGCATTAACCAGCTGCCATGTGCTAGTATAATCTTCCATGTGTTAGTATTTGACTAAAACATTTGGCATGTTGGCCACTGATATTCAAGAGCCTTGTTGCTAAAGAGGCAATGAAAAGGATTAACAAAAGCCATTATTATAGTTCTATACAGATACTGTAATTGTTGGGTTATGATATATATTGCTCTTTCTTTTCCCCAAATATAAAAGCTTTTCCCTCCATCCAGTGGGTTCTTGCTCCATTTGTCAAGCCAGGCCCCCAAGGTTCAAGGAGGTGGAGAGGGGTGGACAGCAGGACAATGGTGGTGTTGCTGCTCCTTACAACGGAGCCTGGCACCCGTGGGAAGAAATAACAAGCCCAGGTCACGGAGCTGATAAGCAGCAGCAGATCTGGGATTATTTCACTAACATCTTAGGTATAAATTTGCCTCAGCATAAGCTATGAGTTAAAACCAATAGAATTATTAGAATCACAACAGATTCAAGGCAGCATCTATTAGAATTCATGATGTTTTTCCTTGTTTCCTATTGTTTACTCACAGTTAGAGAAGTATTGGTTTTGCTGCCTGTATAAACATATTGGAATTCTTTCAAATTTATTATTTAGTTTAAAGCTGTCTCTCAGTTCTTATTTTTTGTTTATGCATACTTCAGCTCCGTATAGATTAACTTCAAATTTATTGTATCCTACTACTTGCTTCTTTCAATTTTTACTGATATATTTACTTGGTCCAGAGCGCTAATATAACAATCCATTTGCATATGTTTTATAGCATGACTGGCTTTTTAGGTACCAGCATTTTCTGAAAAACAAGATTGTTATTTGCATTTATAGTATCATATAAAAGATGTAGGATTTTATCCATCAGTAAATTTGTTGCATTTTATATTTATTGGTATTGATATACTTCTTTCTGTCCTTGTGATTTTATACCTTTTGCCTAGAATGTTGGAATATTGCTGATTATGATTTTTGCATTGGTTCTAATAAGTAATATACTATATTTTTTATGAATAACATAGTATTTCTCCTGTAAAACCACAATAAAATCACTTTCAATCCTTTTAGTTTGATAAAAAGTACTTTATTTTTCCCCAAGAGTTCTTTGTAAAATCTACAGGTACCTTGTACGTAGCGTGTGTTCTGTGTGCCCATTCACTATACATAGATACAGAAGTTATTATCATATGTTTTATTCCTTCAAGGCTTGTTTAGCATCTTCTGAGTGATGGCTGTGAGCCTCACTTCCACTTCAGCAGCAGGGTGGTTTAGAGCTCCTTCTAGCACATCGTGAGAACTGATACTCGAATGAGCTCACAAAATACATGTATGTGTGGGATTTTCCAGGCCCACAAAAGGTCACTTCTCATATTTTATCATCAAACGTCCACCATTATTTTTCCTTAACCAGATACCTTTTATAGTCATGATCCCCCTATAACCTTAGCATTTTAAGTAAGTTATCCATCTGTGAACTATTACCCAACAGAGGAAGAGGAGAAAAGATCATTTGCCTGGGACCATCTTTGTCATCAAGTGATTTGGGTTCTTAAGTAGCCACGATGTGTGATGATCACTGCATTTCATGATTTTTGAATTCTTATTTTAAATTCACTTTCGTTTAACAAACTTCTGTGTTTCCTTAACTATTTTTACTTCTGGTTCAAATTCAGGCACCCTCAGAAGAGAAAAAGAGTGGTTTGTTTTTATGATGTTAGTATAACACAGTACAGGACTGTCTCATTTATTTATAGCTTGAGATTTATACCACCATCTAATTCCAAAAGGAATTTGAGGTGGTACATGGAGATGTTGACTTTGCTCTTATCTGAGCGCCTTAAAACGTAATTTATGCTGGTTGTTGTGTCCCATATATCAGCCCCTTCTTGGCATTTGGTGATTAATGTCTGTGAATGGAACAAAACTCTTACTGAAGGTATAAAACATCCTCTCATCTGTGAGGTCTTGGCAAGCACTGAGAAAACTGCAAGAAGAAATAATTTGAAATTGCACACTAGGCGCAAAAGAGTTGAATGGCTATTTTAATTTTAAAGAGGAACTGTGAAGGATAAAATACTTTTATTTTTGAGATGGAGTTTCACTTTCATTACTCAGGCTGAAGTGCAGTGGCACGATCTCGGCTTACTGCAACCTCTGCCTCCTGGATTCAAGCGATTCTCCTACATCGGCCTCCTGAGTAGCTGGGATTACAGGCATCTGCCACCATGCCAAGCTGATTTTTTGTATTTTTAGTAGAGAACAGGGTTTCATCACGTTGACCAGGCTGGTTTCGAATTCCTGACCTCAGGTGATCCACCCGCCTTGGCCTCCCAGTGATTACAGGTGTAAGCCACCATGCCCAGCTGATAAAAATCACTTTTTAAGAGACATTTCTACCAGAAAACGGTTAATGCTCCCCCTTGTACTCTCTGTGTGTGCAACACCCAATCTTTGGTGCCCCTCTGGGTGTCTGTCCTGTTGCCTCACTACTGGTGAACTTTAGGAACCAAGTCATGCATTTACATATTTGTCTTTGCACAATGTCACATGGGAAAACTCTGTGGCAGAGTAAGTTAAACAAGTTTAACATCGGTAAACAATGCAACTTTGGTTTTAATCTCTCTTTCCAACTTGGTTTATCACATCATCCATCGGGAAGTAAAATAAGGAAGAAGAGGGGGAGGATGAGGCTGGAGGAGGAAGGAAGAGCTGAAGTAGACATTTTTTCCTGGTGTTTCATTAGGTGAGTGACTGACCGCACATTTAATTGACTGGCAGACGGCTTGATGGCTGTTTTTCAACCCAATTGACTGGATGTTTGGGCTCAGCAATTTCCCTTGGCAAAATCGTGAAGCAGTTTTGAAGCTGTCTTCACTGCTCATTCAGTTTCCTTTCTGTGCTGCCCTCCCTCATACCTTTGTGTTTTCCTCCGGGTACCTTTCTGGGAGCACAGCCTGCCTCTCAAGGACCCAGGGTGGGACACACAGAAGGGAGAGTTCTAGAAACAAAAGGAGGACTAGGCTATGCAGAGGTACAAGATCAGAGGCTCCCCTCTGCAGAGGCTGGGGAGCCACAGCCTTCATCACTTGGGTGGGGACCGACGGGCAGTGGATGCTGTGGACCTGGCTTCCTTATTTGCACCTTCGAGGGGTTCCAAATCAGAACCACTTATGCTTATTAAAAAGTCATTTTCCTTGCCTCTGTTGTGGACCAACTAAATTATAATCTCTCTGGGAAAGACACAAAAATCTGAATTTTACCAACCCCTTAAGGTGATTTGGGTGGCCATGAAATTTGACCCCCAGTAGACTCTCTCTCATCTACATGATCTCTTATGACTCAGCTCTAACCTTTATAATTCTAAGGCCAACTGAGTTTGTCTCACTTTATTCCCTATAAGGAGAAGCCCTCGGCCACAGATGTCCAGCAGGAACTCTCTGAGAACCTTATCCTCATCAACCTTCCTCAGCACGTCATGCCTTGGCAGGCACTGTATGCAGGTGTGGATGGGTCACATCGCCCTCCCTGTGGAGCTGGGAGCAAAACAGTGTGGCTCCACTGGGAGCTGGTCCAAATTCGGCCTCGTAACAGACTCCTGCTTGTGGGCACCAGGGCACCAAAGACACTTAGGAGGGGCAGAAGGAGGCTCCCTGCCGATGGGCCCATCAGCAAGTTCCATGGCAGGGATTGTGGCAGGATTAGACAGAGGCAGCAAATGGAAATCAGGTCAGGCCAGAGGGAGAACATTCTGGATGACATCATGGTCGCCAGGAAGCTGGGGAAAGGAGCCTGCTTGGCCAGACCATGCCAAAAGTCTGAGAGGGTCAGAGGCAGGGTCAGCCAATCCCAGAGGGAGTGCAGATACTTTCAGAATGACCTCTGATGCCAGACTTCTGGGGCACTCTGGGGATGCAGGAATAGCCTGCCACCCTGAGAAACTCGTTGACGCAAAGTTCTAGAAACACAGCCAGCTGTCTGAGAGGAGCCAGGTCCTTTTAGGAAGATCCTTTTATTCCCCATGGCTCACTAAAAACAAAATCTAACTTCATCTCCCTGGGACTCAGTTTTCTCATCCGTAAGATGTGGGTGTAGATAATCCCCGCACTATCCTCCAGTCCTCTGTTTCTATGGAAACTCAGCAAAATAAATAACACAGGAAAATATAAAAAGACACTATTAAACAAGATAGAGGAAAGGTAGAATTTTCTGGAGAGGTGAAAGCTTGTCAAGGGCAGAAGGAAGCCTTGAGCACAGAGAAGCTGAGCAGCAGGCCACATGTGGAGTGGGGGTGGCAGGGGTGGCTCTAAGTCCAATACACACACTTTGGATTTGGCCCCATGGAGAAGCCAGGAGGAGGTGGGTGCTCACCGCTAACCCTGAGGCCAGCTGAGGTCAAGGTACAAGCAAACCGACTCAAGGCAATCACTGCTCAGAGCATCCTCCAAATAAAATGGCTCATCCGCCTCAATCTGCTTTCATGGCTCCATTGTTGCTTATGCAGCTTTTTTTTTTTTGAGTTGGAGTTTCGCTCTTGTTGCCCAGGCTGGAGTGCAATGGTATGACCTAGGATCACCCTAACCTCCGCCTCCCGGGTTCAAGCGATTCTCCTGCCTCAGCCTCCCGAATAGCTGGGATTATAGGCATATGCCACCACACCCGGCTAATTTTGTATTTTTAGTAGAGACGGGGTTTCTCCATGTTTATGAGGCTGGTCTCGAACTCCTGACCTCAGGTGATCTGCCTGTCTCCCAAAGTGCTGGGATTACAGGCAGGAGCCACTGCGTCTGGCTGCTTATGTAGCTTTAAAAAAAATGCCTATGCATTAAAAGTCTTCAGGGAATATTCACTGCTCAAATCCTCAGTGACGGTGAGCATCAAGCTTCCAAATGCCAAGCATACCATCCATAGCATGTTTTAAAAGCCTAAATAAATTGAAAGAATATCCAATGTACATGTTCCATTCTGCGGCCCCAAGTCCTCTAGTGCCCCTTGGTTCCTCAGTGTGCCTCCTGTGTGTCTGGGTGGAGAGCGTCTTTGACGGGCACTGTCACAGGTGTGATGCACTGCCCTTAGCTAGGAGCCCTCCCAGTCAGAAGGAGGGTGGCTCCTTCAGCAGGGGGACCAGCTCTAGAGTGCAGTCCCAGATAAGTGCCATTTCCAATGCATCTTATTTCCCATGTACCTAGAGACTCTGTCAGGAATGGAGCCACCTCATGAGCGCAAACATCCCTTCTTTCCAAGCTTGGAATGCAGAAAACCCAGCAGCACCAGCTCTCTCTTCAGACAAGGTAACCAAAACCTCTTTTAAGTCTCCCACTTATTCCTCTGCAGCTTCTGGCAATAGGCATGCATGATCCCTCATTGAGGAATGTGTTCTTATCCATCTTGGGATCAAAGAGACATCCACATTGGGCTCCTCACACCGTAGGCTCCCATTGGAACAGAGGAGTGACTTGCAGGGAGGCAGCCCCTATCCCAGACGCTCTGCCCCTGTCTCCTGTCTCTGATCTCCAAAATGGGTGTGAGAAGAGTGAAATGGGAAAGTCACTTCTTCTCACTGGTTTAAAACTCTTACTATAGCAAAGAGGGGCTACTTGTACTTTTATAGCAACTAAATAGCCAATACATAATGTACAGAACACAGGACACATTTGTTCTTTAATTTTCTTGATCACAGATGGTTCTAAACTAAGGTTGTGGGAGTTTACATAAACCCAAAGCACTCCCTTGCTTGTAATAGACTGTCTTTGGAGGAAAAATGCAAGACCTATTAGGTGTGTTCTTCCTGCTGTGAAAACTGAAAAGCAGACTGGGTCTTCTTAAAGATTGTCCAAATAATTCACCTTTCTTCAACTCTGTACTGTCTAATTGATCAAGTGTACTTTAATTTTTATCATCACATCTTTCATTTCCACATTTATAGGAGGTTCTTTTTCAGTGCTACTTGTACTTGTTTCATTTCTCCTTGTTTGTGTTTTATGCAGTCTTTTTCTTGTTAAAAGAAGTTATGCCTCCTTTATCTTTTTGAGCACATTTAGCCTACATATTTGAAGGTTTTGCCAAAAAATTCTATAAAATTAAGTCTGGAGTAAATTCATATTTTGATGGTTGATTTTGTTGGCTGTCTCTTTTAGTATTAGATTGCATAATGCATCTGTCTCTCTCTCAGACTAGAAGATTTGCAGTTGCTTCCTCCTGGCCCTCTGAGCCTCTGGGATTAAGAGGTTTCAGAGCAGTTTCAGATGCCTGTTCCACTGTGATGCTGGAGATGGCAGATCTTCTCACTCCGCCAGCTGGCAACGTGGTTTACTGTCACATTCAGATGAAACTAGGAGCTGCTGTCCAAAACAATCTCTCCAGAGGACATTTGCAGTGTTATTTTTTAACCTGTTTAGTCTCTTTTTGTGATTAGGGAGAGCCCCTCTCAACTCCTGCCTTCAAGCTGCGAGCTTGCCCCCTGCCCAGTGTTTGATGGAGAACTCCTAGTCCCCCTTACCCAACAGAGCATCATCTCTTGGTAGCCACTGCCTGCTTCCAGACGTGGGGCCTACTGGGATCCTTGCCTCAGCCACCTCAACATTTTGCATCTCTATTCCATTTCTGGTGCAGGAAGACATTTGTTTTGCTGATTCTGGCTGAAGTTTTTTGTTCCCTTTTAAAATACATTCCTGTCATCACTATATTGCACTTATTACTGTATGTGTGACCTCAGAGGGTGAACACTTGGATATAACTCCAAAAATGTGTTTCTATTTCTGCAAAATTTAATTTTCAACTTATGCAGAATTCTGCCGTGCCTTCATGCATTTCACAAACACTTGTCAGTTCCTAATGTGTGCAGGTGATTGTTCTAAGTTCTAGTGGAGCAGTGGGGAGAGGTGTTATAAAGCTTTTCGACTTCCAGATGGTTTCAATTTAATCAAGGTTCAACTGTCATACTCAAAGAACTATAATGCAGACAATGCCCATCATCTTCTGAATCCAAATCAGAAGGCATGGTCTGACTGTAATCAAGCAACCTGAACTTTCCAGTCTGTTTCTCCATCTGCAAAACTGTAACCGTAGAATCTACTACTTTGGGTCATTTTAAGGATTAAATAATATAACAGAAATAAAACACTTAGTATCTGGCACAAAGAGATGATATTAACTATGCTTATCTCAATAGGCACTGTATCAACTTTAAGCATCACGACACACACACACACACACACACACACATGCGTATATGTGTCTATATATAGAGAGAGTAGTTTCTTAAAAACAAAATATTTTAGGTTTTTTGTTTCTTTGTTTGTTTTGAGATGGAGTTTTGCTCTTGTTGCCCAGGCTGGAGTGCAATGGCGTGATACTGGCTCACTGCAACCTCTGCCTCCTGGGTTCAAGTAATTCTCCTGCCTCAGCCTCCTGAGTAGCTGGGATTACAGGTGCACACCAACACACCCAGCTAATTTTTGTATTTTTAGTAGCGAGGAGGTTTCACCATGTTTGGCCAGGCTGGTCAAATTCCTGACCTCAGGTGATCTGCCTCCATTGGCCTCTCAAAGTGCAAGGATTATAAGCATGAGCCACCATGCCCAGCAAAACAAAATATTTTTGTTTTAAATGTTTTTCTCCTTAAATTCTTGTAATTGAACTGTGATGGAATGGGCTTTTCTGTCTCCTGGACCACCAATATTTTGAAGTTTCCTCACCTTGCCCAGGAGGGATTTTTGCAGCAGAATAATGCATCCATGTTATGCACAAGAGAGGTTTGTTTGTCTTGAAAGGGTTCTGTTTTAAAGAAGGTAAAAACTCACCATCTCCTCCTCGAATGAAACTAGGAGTGGGTTTCCAAGGGCTCAGGCACAGAACCAGCCACAAAGGAGGTTCTAGGGGTGGACAGAAGGTCAGAAAGGAAGAAAGGAAACCAAGGGAGAGAAACTCATGGATGCTTGTCTGAGAAGTCCTCTGCATGTCTGAGAAGTGACCCAGTGAGAAGATACTTTATAGGAGCCTCTGTATTCTGAGAGTATTTGTGATTGGCTGTGAGTGTGATGGGATTCTTTTCTGGTAATGGGTATCCTTGAGTTCACTGCTGGAATGGCTGAGCGATGCCCATTTTTCCAAGGGTAGAACCATGGCCGAAAGCTTGCTTCCCTGGGATACCAGATGCCCTGGGATGCCCTAGATCACTATAGGCAAAGCTAATTGCAAAGACTGGTGAGAAAATAGTGCCTACACCAAACATTTCTCTAACCCACATATAGATATTTTGGTCCAAGGGCATCCCGGGAGGGTTGTGGGCACTTTACATCCAATGTCTTAAGACAATGGAATGATGCAGTATTTAAAACAGACTTCTGGAAAGTCTAAGATGAGTGGACCCCGGAGCAGGATCGATGCTGTGCGAGTCACTGGACAAGAGGAAAGCTTAAGAGTCATTCCTTCCTGATCATAAAGGGCCCATGGACGTTGTGCTCAAGAAATCTTTATTTTATTTTATTAACTTCTGGGATACATGTGCAGGATGTGCGGGCTTGTTATATAGGTAAACGTGTGCCATCGTGATTTGCTGCACCTATCAACCCATCACCTAGCTATTAAGCCCTGCATGCATTAGCTATTAATCCTGATGCACTCCCTACCCCTATCCCTCTGACAGACCCCAGGGTGTGTTGTTCCCCTTCCTGTGTCCATGTGTTCTCATCGTTTGGCTCCCACTTATAAGTGAGAACATGTGGTGCTGGTTTTCTGTTTCTGTGTTAGTTTCCTGAGGATGATGGCCTCCAGGTTCATCCATGTTCCTGCAAAGGACATTATCTCATTCCTTTTTATAGCTACATAGTATTCCATGGTGTATATGTACCACATTTTCTTTATCCAGTCTATCATTGATGGGCATTTGGATTGATTCCAGGTCTTTGCTATTGTGAATAGTGCTGCAGTGAACATATGTGTGCACGTACCTTTATAATTGAATGATTTATATTCCTTTGGGTATATACCCAGTATTGGGAATGCTGGGTCAAATGGTATTTCTGATTTAGATCTTTGAAGAATTGCCATACTGTCCTCCACAAAGACATCGTTTAAAGTGCATTCAGTAGTACAAAACTGGGATGATGATATGCCAAAAACTTTTAATTTTATTTTTTCGTTTTAATAACCACAAGCAGAATGTTGGCTGATGGCCCGTTTTGATGATTAAAATGAGAAGGCTGTAACAGAGGTAAAAGACTTACGTACATAGCTAAGTGCTGCTGGGATCATGCCTATCAAGTCAAGATCATCTGGAGGAGCACAGAAAAAAAGGAAACCTTTAACATGATTTAGAGAAAAATGTCAACAGCCACCCTCATTTTTCACAACCTCAGTGTCATAGCAATAATTTTTTTAATGTGCTGAAACTCTTGTGAGCTAAAACAGCCCTCATGAGTAGCCACCTTATTTCAGCAAAAACCAGATAGTGTTGAGATTCATTTTTGAATGTTCTTGTGGATTTTTCTTTTTTCTTTTTTTGAGACAGAGTCTTGCTTTGTCTCCCAGGCTAAGAGCGCAGTGGCACAATCACAGCTCACTGCAGCCTGGACCTCCTGAGCTCAAGTGATCCTTGCGCCTCAGTCTCTTCAGTAGCAGGGACTAGAGGTGTGTGCCACCATGCCCAGCTAATCACCTTCTAGAATTTTGAATGGATATTGCTTCCCTGCCCAGGAAGACCTGGAATGCTCATGGATTGCTGGGGTGGACGCAGGCTCATGGGGACAGGGTTGAGGGGTGCTGGGTGGTCTGCACATGTGGCTTCAGTGTGTAGGTTCAGTTTTATGTTTCTCTCCAAGAGTTTTATATTTCTCTCCAACAGTTTTAAACATAAGACCCATTCAAAATGAAGCAAGGCCACTGCAGTCAGTCTAAAATAAAGGAGGGAAATTGGAAATCGTAAACGTTTGTGGTCAGAGGTCACAAAATGCCTGGCTGTGCCAAACTCAAACCGAGCAACATGAGATGCTTTGGGCCAAGCCCAGGCTCAGAACATCTGTGTCTGGAGTGGCCCAGATTTTGTTCTCAGATTTATCCATTTTTCGGCATTACCCCAAATACCAATACAATGTCAAAATAGAACCAAATTCTCCAGTGGCATGACCAAGGCTTCCTTTAGGGAAGAGTAATTTTTCCCTTAAGAGTGTTAGCTGACTGATCCTTCATAGCACCTGGCTCTGGTTACAGAATTCATACAATCAGGATTTAAAAACAGATTTCTTTTCCATGTTACTTTTCCTTATCTAAGGGCTGCAACCCACTAAAAACAGCAATTTGCTAATTTTCCCAATATCTTCCATCTTCCTCTTCACAGTTCCATTTTACATCCATGACTCTTTTTTTTTTTTCAGTGATGCCTTAAATTCTTACTGCTTGCTTCATTTGAAATTTATGACATTTAATGAATTCTTTGTCATCAGGTTGATGGGTTTCTTTCTTCCTGTTTCTTGTCTCTTTCATAACATGACATTTTGGAAAATTGGACTTTAATATTTCCTAAGTCTTCTTTTTAGAACTGTTTGCTGTCTCATGTTTTTAGAATGATACTTTCACCAGTTCTCAAATATTGCCAAAAGGAATCAATTAACATTTTCTCTAGATCTCATCTTGGAAATAAAAAGATAAATACATTCTTCTATGCTAAAAAAAAGAACAGAAGATTGTCCTTGTGCTCATCCAGGTCAATTCAGATTATGAGTCTGTTGAGAGAAAATTAATGGACAAAAGACGGCTATTAAGAAAAGAATATAAAGAATTACTTTTTACAATCAATTAAGTAATTCAGGAGAACATCATGTGGTAACTAGATTATTAGAGAAATACTTTTTTACTGACAGACTGTATAAAACTCTGATACTTGAATACTGTCTTTTTTTAAAATTGTACTTTAGGTTCTGGGGTACATGTGCAGATCATGCAGGATTGTAGCATAGGTATACACATGGCAATGTGGTTTGCTGCCTCCATCCCCCATCACCTACATCTGGCATCTCTCCCCGTTATCCCTCCCCTACCTCCCTACGCCCTCCTCCACGGTCCCTCCCTTTGACCCCCACAACAGACACCAGTGTGTGATGCTCCCCTCCCTGTCTCCATGTGTTCTCATTGTTCAACACCTGCCTGTGAGTGAGAACATGCAGTGTTTGATTTTCTGTTCTTGTGTCAGTTTGCTGAGAATGATGGTTTCCAGATTCATCCATGTCCCTATAAAGGACATGAACTCATCATTTTTTTATGGCTGCATAGTATTCCATGGTGTATATGTGCCGCATTTTTCTTGTCCAGTCTATTGTTGATGGGCATTTGGGTTGGTTCCAGGTCTTTGCTATTGTAAACAGTGCCACTATGAACATACGTGTACATGTGGCTTTATAATAGAATGATTTACAATCCTTTGGGTATATACCCAGTAATGGGATTGCTGGGTCAAATGGAATTTCTATTTCTAGGTCCTTGAGGAAGCACCACACTGTCTTCCACAATGGTTGAACTAATTTACACTCCCACCAACAGTGTAAAAGTGTTCCTATTTCTCCGCATCCTCTCCAGCATCTGTTGTCTTCAGATTTTTTAATGATTGCCATTCTAACTGGCATGAGGTGGTATCTCAATGAGGGTTTGATATGCATTTCTCTAATAATCAGTGATGATGAGCATTTTTTCATATTTTTGTTGGCCTCATATATGTCTTCTTTTGAAAAGTGTCTGTTCATATCCTTTGCCCACTTTTGGATGGGTTTGTTTGTTTTTTTCTTGTAAATCTGTTTCAGTTCTTTGTAGATTCTGGATATTGCCCTTTGTCAGATGGGTAGATTGCAAAAAATTTTTCCCATTCTGTTGGTTGCTGGTTCACTCTAATGATTATTTCTTTTGCTGTACAGAAGCTCTGAAGTTTGATTAGGTCCCATTTGTCTATTTTGGCTTTTGTTGCCAATGCTTTTGGTGTCTTAGTCATGAAGCCCTTGCCTATGTCTAAGTCCTGAATAGTTTTGTCTAGGTTTTCTTCTAGGGTTTTTATGGTGTTAGGTCTTATGTTTAAGTCTTTGATCCATCTGGAGTTAATTTTAGTGTAAGGTGTCAGGAAGGGGTCCAGTTTCTGCTTTCTGCACACTGCTAGCCAGTTTTCCCAACACCATTTATTAAGCAAGGAATCCTTTCCCCATTGCTTGTTTTTGTCAGGTTTGTCAAAGATCAGATGGTTGTAGATGTGTGGCGTTGCCTCTGAGGCCTCTGTTCTGTTCCATTGGTCTATATCTCTGTTTTGGTACTAGTACCATGCTGTTTTGATTACTGTAGCTTTGTAGTATAGTTTGAAATCAGGTAGCGTGATGCCTCTGGCTTTGTTCTTTTTGCTTAGGATTCTCTTGGCTATGTGGGCTCTCTTATGGTTCCATATGAAGTTTAAGGTGGTTTTTTCCAGTTCTGTGAAGAAGGTCATTGGTAGCTTGATGGGGATA